>DWPT01002605.1:0-15891 GCA_018251895.1 Agathymus mariae mariae | reverse complement strand
GTCCATTCAATAATATAAAATATAATGATAATACTTTAACTATTTATGAATAATATAGTTCACTCACATGAAATTAAATTAAGTTTACATATAAATTAAAATTCAAAATCGCTTCCTATACAAAAGACGGAGTTTCAGTAATGAAGTGTCATATTCCACTGGCCACCACGTCCACATTGTGGCCCTGACAACTGACAGTCATGCTGAGAGAGCGCCGTCCTGTAAACTACAACCTAACATTAGTGAATTTTCCATCCACCAGTTGAATTTCCAAATATCTGTAGTTCTTGTAACAATTACAGCTAATGCTTTGTCTTTATTACTGACTCACG
Source organism: Agathymus mariae mariae (assembly GCA_018251895.1). Taxonomy (NCBI): domain Eukaryota; kingdom Metazoa; phylum Arthropoda; class Insecta; order Lepidoptera; family Hesperiidae; genus Agathymus; species Agathymus mariae. The sequence goes on along the minus strand of DWPT01002605.1, from coordinate 15,559 downwards.
TTTATATCTTATAATATCCATATATATTATAAATATCTTTGTTTATCTTCGTATTTTGTCTTAAATTATAATGGTAATGTTTACTTTATGTAAGTCACTTTACTACTTTGTCCCAAATCATAAAGAAAGAGTAACTGTTTTCAATTTGGTATTTATTTTTATAGATACATGGTAAGTGGAACACACCTTAAATTATTCCTCATAATGTGATAAATAAAAGCAATAATCGACAAACGTTGACCAAATTAAAAATTATTCTGAACTAATATCTGCTTATCCAAAATTCCACAGCGTTTTGGACTATATGGCTTTTAATCCTCAAATCGTGAAACTGAATTATGGATTCAATCGTAACATTAGATGTAGATGTCTTAAACATAAATAACCCAAACAATATGATTTCACATTTTAACGCACAACAAAATTATGTACTCTTTTTAGGTATATTTATGGATGAATCATAAACATTTTTAGCGTTTTACAAAAATCTTCAACGAATATTCTGTTGTTTTGATATCACGATACGGTCTAATTTCCAAAAACTGCAGGGTCTTGAGGCAGTTACTACAAACAACCTTGTGGAGTTATACGATGTTTATATAAACTCTGTATACACCATATTTCTTTAGCATTTCAATAAACAACTGCCATTATTTCTTCTTATGATAGAATTTAACTTTATTAGATTTATTAGTTATAAAATTAGTGTTATATTTTATCAAACTTTTCGTAGCCTAAATATTTATATTTAAAATATATGAATAAATATAAATTTAAATACATGACATACGTAAATTACGACATGACATAAACGTTGAACACTCCAACCCATCAGCGAATCATTCAAGGGAATGACTCATTTTATCGTAAGTAAAAATCGCCAAGCCTCGTCGGACTTCTGAGTAATTCACCAAATAACAACCTATGGCCCAACCAAATATTAGCTTCTAAACCTTTCACTAATTCGCATTGTCGCACGGTTAAATTCATGTCTTACAATGACACACTAATGAATATAACTGGATTCCAGTGAATAGAAGTCACTCACTAAATACTAAATATAAAATCAAACTAGACTAACTCATATTTATTTCAATATCACACATTCCATTCAATCGCTTATGATAAATAAACAAATAGTTGTACTGTATCATAATAGTTCAAAGGGTAAATACAGTTTGGACGTGAAACATTTTAATTACTTTGAAACACAAACTAGCTATGGAGGTTTAAGTGAAATGGAAACCGTAACAAGATTCCTTTGAAATTTATATTTATTTGACCCAACATGGATATTATTATTCGTGAACTTGTGTAAGCACTATACTAAGTATCAAATACTAAGTATTTGAACATTTTTTAATATTGTAACACATGATACTTGCAGGTACACACACACACAGATACCCATTTTTGCGTGTATAATAAAAAACATAAACAAAAAGAAACACATGAATATATAATAAACATCTGCAAAATTTGATTAGGGGCAAACATCAAGACGAAAGATATACAAAAAATATGTCGTTAGTACTGTCGTCAAGCTAATCTTCTTTACTAAATCGAACAAATTGTAGATTATTTTTAGGTATGAAAAAATATAATCAACAACAGCTAGTTACATGTAAATAAAACTCATGATGTACGATGTACGAGTCATGTACACCTTAATAAGGCTAAGCAACATTTTGCACGTGATTTTAAAATGACAGCTATCGAAGTTGGTTAGATTCGACTTTTAAATGTTTTGTTGTCTATGGCAGTCACGAAGCGACCTCTCGTGCTCGCAGTGACATCGGCGTGACCAATTACATCTAGATAACCAGACAAAGAAGATAGAGTTTGACTCGTGTTAAAAAGAGCAGCTTATTTTTTAAAACTTAAGCATGCTCCAAGCAGTATAAGATTTCAATGGATGGTATTTCGAAACAGTGTTGAATAAGGCGATATTTTTTTATTTTTCTCTGGAAATTATATTTTAAGTAGCAGTGATTCGCTCGGATAATTGGCGATGGCGTCTATTAGCGATATTGTACCTTCATAACAACATGGGCCATTAAAATCATGTTCACACAAAAAAATCACTTATATTCTTTTTATTAACTGAAATTTATCATAATTATATACATATCTGACAAACAATTTTTGTTAACGTAATTTTCAAGTTAAATATGAATAGATAAATGATGATCCGACTGAATTTATGAAAACAGTGTACAGTGTAGATAATATACAAATATGACATTTGGAAGGCATTAAAGAATGTCATTAACAGTTACATTTAAAGTTTTTTGACATAACAGAGGCTAAGGACTCCTTGACTACGTTTTAAGCCTCATAAAGCCTTTAGATTGTATTCGATAAATTTTAATGGATTACGCTGTCGAAGATTAAATTTTTGGTATTGTAGCTTTTCTGTGAATGTCTGAACAAAAGTTCCATTAACTCTGGTCCATTATCACGGAACCAGGCTACATAGACGTAGCTATCATAATAAACCGGCAAGTGTAAGTTCAGATTAAGTAGATGACCATAATGATATTAATTTATTATCAAATACGAGTTATCCAATTTATAAAATGCACTTTGGCTTGAATTATAAAAAACAGGAAACTAATTAATTTTCCTTAAAATTTAACGTATCTGATATAATATTTTACATGATGTAAAACTTATAAAATATTTGTTTATTACATTCCGCCTAGAATAAAATACCACACAATCTAACACCGTACATTAGTTGAGTAAATCGCGACGTAAGACTGGCAGGCAATCAGAGCCGTAACTGGCGACTGGTTCGTTCACATCACGTCCCCACAAGGCAATTCCGACGAGGAACGTCAGAAACACCTTTATTCAAACACTGTACGCACTTATGAATACAAATGGAACCGACGAACGGAATCGAATTCAAATCGTACCTTTTAAACACACTTCACGCGTGCCGAAGGACAAGAATTGACAAGATGCGTAACGTCAATGTTCGTGACATCCTGCTGACGAGCAACCGAACCAGCTTTAATTTACGGAACAGTTTTTTTTTTATGGTAATAGCCGTCAAACGAGCAGACGAGCCACCTGATGGCAAGTGGTCATCGTCGCCCATGGACATCAGCAAGACCAAAGGCATCACTGATGCGTTGTCTGCCAGGAAATGAGAAGAAGGTAAGAAAGAAAGCACTGACTCTCAAGCCCCCAGCCAGAACACGACGAGTCGTTTGACGGCTGACTCAAGCAGGAGGGTGGTAGCTAGCTAGGGTTCACGGAAAGATAATAATACCAATAATAATGTTAACGACTTAGTAATAATACTGATAATATAATCTTTATGCGAAGCCCTACCACCAAGTAAAATGCAAATGGCAGATGATCACTCTTCTCAAAACTAACCTCCTGATTTTCATACAGTTGACCATAAAAAAGTTAAAGTTGAAGTCGAAGCAACACGCATTATACATGTAGAGGTATCAACGAAAGCACCCATTGTATAGAACATTGTAATGCTGAAAGTGCTTTTCACGGAGAGACTGTACCATTAAGTATACGCACTTATGGACCAAATATAATTTTACCATAGGATAGTAATAATAAAAAAAACAGTTCCAGGAAACGTTCATGGATCAAAAAGATATATGAATGTTATTACCTGTGTAAAACGTAACTTGATTTGTAAAAAGATCGTATTGAGATAATGGCATAGATATAAACATACCTAAATGTCCGTGAAATTAAAGAAATTGCAGATGAAGGAGCAATCACAATCGGAAACACTCGAAGAAATCCATTTCATCACTCTGAATGTTGGGGCGGCCAATAATTGGCCAATTCGGAGCGGCCGATGCAATATAAATTTTATGCGACTAGAGCACTGTCCATTTACGGGCACTGTAATTGCTGTAGAAACTCAAGTAATGGCTTATTCAATCTACGAGGAACCAGTTTGAGAACATAGCCTTTTGAAACCAAGCTTGGATCGTTTCGTGTTGATCAAATACTAGATAATTGTTGATAGTCTAGTCTCTATTGGAAATATGTTCAACTATAATAATATATTACAATAATTTTCTACAATAAAATATATATTTTTTAATCTACGCAATGTGCACTCTGTGTGTTAACATTTGTCTCTGTCTATATGTTCGTCATTCTCTCCTAATCCAATATCCAATCCTAATCCAATATTTTATTTCCAGGAACTATCCGTCCTTCCCTTCTCAGTTACAACTATTACATCAACTTGAGCCATAAATATGTACTCTTCCAGGTACCCTCTCCCTTAATTCATAATGCTAATTTCATAACGCGTGGATAGCCACGTACGGGCTGACAACCTTCACCCATTTCTCAAAACGTGTTGGAGAATTTTAGATATGCGTGGTTCTCATGCTGTATTTATTTATAGAATATGTACCTGTATCACTTTTAAAAATTACTGAACTGACGTTGTCCTTGTGTGGCTGACGGTGAACCACCAGACTATAACAGCAATATCATTATCCTCCTACATTAAATTTAAACCAAAAATCTGAAAATAATACGAAATGGGAATGGTACATATTATTATCCCAACCTCAATATACATATCACAATATTAATACTTATGTTTTTAGCCGTAATTAATAACTTATATTAATACTAATAACTTTTTTTAATACCTATTATGTTAACACTATATTCAATTGCAACAGAATATTAATTATACATTAGTTTGTGATAAGTGATACGTATCATACAACGCATACAGTTTTGCGAAACTATTTTAATATACAATGACTATTTAAATTCAAACTGTGCGACTTTAAAAGTAAAGATGGATTGAATATACAAAAAAAGTCTAAACACACGTGCATGACGCTTTTGGAATCCAGATCAGATCACGTCAAACATTTAAAATTCGAAAACGCATTCGTATTCTAAATCGTTGTATTCGGGGTAACACTACAATAACACAACACTATCAAACTTTTTAATCTATGGTTCTCAATTTTTGCCCTTATAAAATGTTTAAAAGAAAACAATACAAAATGTAATAATACTTTTTTCCAATATCGCTGCCTATTTATACAGACATTTATTCAAACGACAATATATTGAAATTATATAGACTATATATTGTTAAAAAATATTTTATTATCATTTCATACGACAAGTCTATATTTAACCGATCACAATGGTAGTCCAATTTACATCGATTACATTAAGAACGCAGTAATTGATGGTGTGTTCATACATTGTCTTTGTAATTGATTCATGCATTAGCGCGTTCATTAATATCATTATTAAGCCTAAAGTATGGAAATGTATACAAAACAATGTCTTAGTTGTCCTTACAGGGGGTGCAGTGACAGTCATAATTATATGATCGTAATTAAATATGAAGAGGTTTTCGTCTCTTTGTCTTTGTCTGTTTACGTGTACAATTATTTATTTTAACTTTACAACAAACGTGAAATTACCAATAGAATGTAACATCGTTGCAATTTTTAAAATTAATATTCAAAGTTAGTTAAATATTAACCAGCGATGAAGATGACTGAAATAATTTTATTCAATCTTTATATTTTATCGACAATCTTATTTATGCATTCGTTAAACTCGGACCCCATAGCCCAGTTGGTAGTGACCCTGCCTGTCGAACGAGGGGTCCCAGGTTCCATTCCGGCCGAGACAGACATTTATGTGACAGATAAATGTTTGTTCTCGGGTCATGGATGTTTGTGATGTCACATTTGTGTTTGTCCACGCCCCCAGCAACACAGGGAATCCTAGTGCGGGGGTGTGAGTTGTTTATTATTTATTATTTCAATAACTACAACTACATTTATTAAGTTAAAAATGTAATGACTCTTCCCTCTTCTTAAATTTCTTACATATATGATATACACTGACTACGTAAACGTCTCGTAAACTCCCCAACAAATAAAGAAAACTATTTTCACATTTTTTACATCAATTGTAATTAAAAAAAATACACCATGAAAGGAAACAACGAATGGAATAACTAGCAAACTTTTTTCCACCCGAGCGAAGCGTGCACGAACATGTCTACAGACAGTAATAAAAAATAATCAGGACACAGGTGCGTCTGGAAAGGAAACGGCAAGTGAATGGGTTGGCTCATGCCGGCACAATGAATAAATGTGCGTATTAATAACATCATACCTTTAACAATATCCTGCATCAGGAGGAAGAGAAAAATTGCAAATATTTTAAACTAGCAACCCTCCTCATTATAGTTCGGATAAAATGTCTGTGCAGCGCCTTTGTGGAAACAAAAATCACAGAATAATGCAAAGATATTCAAAATGAGCCGGTTTTTAAGTTCCGTAAATAGAGTGTAATACATCTGTACCAAGATTAGGGAGTTTGACTTGGAACCATATATACATTACACGGGAACAGTGTAGTCTTTATATGGGTCGAGTTGATTGAATCGATTTTAAAGTTTTTAAGATAACCTAATACAAATATACATGCACATCAGTTGTCTTTATAACTATATGATAACACTCGTAAAAATACATTAAATTTTCCTTCATAAAAGACCCATTACATTGTTGACTATGCGCAAGAAAAATTATATACGTAATACGCCACATATGCGTTAATTCAATCAGTTAAAAACTGATGTAACGAATCTTAGAAGAAAAGAATACCTTACTACACAATAACATTAACAAAACGCTACTCAAACATCTGTACAAATTTATAGACTTTACCTTCAACCAAAGCTCAGATGCATCACTACAAGGCACTTCCATATATTATAATGGCACATAAAAAGTCGTCTAAGCCTCACAGGTGGCCGACTAACACTGTCCATCTTGCGTGGACTGTCCTGTCCCCCTCACGAACTGCACGCAAGGGCGATAGAGGGGAAAATCGAGATATTCGAAGGATCACGGCTGCACTCAACTAACATGAGGGGCATAGCGAAGTAAAGCAGGTGTCCGACTGGCATCTACCTGCTTTGAAAAAATAAAAACATACCTGCGGCCCGGTCCTTATAGATGATTGGACGAAGCCGCCGGCCTGCGGAGTGGCAGCTACGGAATGGAATTTTGTGCGACCATAATTAATGTTTTCGATACATTTGCATATTAAATGGGCGCCGCTTATACTTGTAAGGCATCGGACTCGGGAGACAATCTACTTGGCAAGACAGTCTACATAATGTGAACGTTGTTTAAATTCAGAATATATTAAGTGCCGTCGATTATAAAGTAAAAAATACAAATTTCCGTAGCAATTACTTGGCTAAATTTTCGACCCATACATTTTAATCCCATCGCCGGAGCTTATAAGCCATCAAATTCTGCGATTCATTAAATCTCTGCTCCTCCACTTTGCCTAACCGTCTACATCTAATGTAGCTGTCATTCTACCTTATTTGGCGCTTCACGAGTCATTAGCCTCGCTGACGAGAGATCTTAGTCCAAATTTACATTAAGACAATGCAAAAGAGACTAGATTGCCTGCAACACTTTACCAGAAGATAGATATGAATTTTAAGGGGAGTCGAGTGTTTTATGAATACTAAATAGTTATTTCAAATATCTCCGCCTTTTATAGGAACACCACAGTGGTATAAATATTTTATTGAGTAATCCAAATTTTCCCAAAAATATGTAACATCCAATATATATTATAAAAGACCTTTGGCAAGAGATGTTATAGCGACATGTAACTTGGAGGTTTTAGAATAAAACTTTGATAAAACTATCTGGTAACGTAAATAAATATTTTTAAAGTAATACATTAATAGATTTATTCTGAGAATAATACAATAATAATAATTAATTCTCAAATAATAATACTACGTACAGTTGTTAATGTTAGTTAATAAATAAAAGATATTTAAATTGTTATTAAATGTATATTATTTTTTCAGAAACAGCAAGCACTAAAATATAATAAATATAGTTTACTAAAAATCTTTTATCTGTTACATGATTACCATATTATTATTTACATAGACAAATTAGTCCAAAGAGCATTTAATAATTTTTTATACACGCCAAGGTAACCGTGTAACTAATCCAAGTTACAGAAAACATTAATTTACTTCATATTCACCAATTAAAACTTAAAATTGTAAACCGGCAGGCAAAATGCCTTAGTGTTATTTTTAAACATAATTTATTCAAACTACAAAACTTAAAAATGTGTTTCAACACATCAAAGTCATTCTAATTTTCAATAAGACTACATTATACAGACAGCAAAAGTTGCAAGCACCAACTATATTTCATGTTGCTAGGCAAGATAATACAGTGGTAATTAGAGGAATTAAAAGTTAGTTTCATTAATTACATGCAAAATAGACCACAGAGAATTTCATTACTTGTATGCATGTATTGTTAAAGAATATGCGCTGCAAACACAAAGGTATTTCTTAGATCATAAAATGCTTTAGTGTAACAAAAAGATGTAATAATTCTTAAATATTTCCAGGTCCATTGACTTACACCTGTTAAAGTTAAACCGAGAAGTTAATTAACCCCAGCCAAGGGATCCATCGTCGATTGTCTCTTTTGTTCAAAGTATTACTATATTCACTGAAAGCTTAAGGTTTTGAATGTCTTTAACATAAAAAGCGTCCAGGTATGCTTAAGAAGGTCCGAGGTTTTACAAAAAGACAATAAAATTAACGATTCTCTCAAAGTATTAGTACCTCACAATCATTCATTGTATTAAATAACTTCGAAACTTGAAGTGGATACCTGCTTATTACACTACCGGGACAAGAACTAATACTCATGGCTATTGCGGTTAAATATTTAGTATAAGGAAAACAAAACAAATCACCAAAACCAACATATAAAAAATTCGGAAAATTCATATTCACTTCACACAGACACATCACTGGTATATCGGGGATTATTAATGAGTAGAAAAAGTATAAATCGATAAAACCGACAAGGTTGTAATTAAGCCTACGATGTAAATAAATAAGATTCTTATTTCGAGGGCAGTAGAATCGAATAGTGCGTGCTATCTTAGTTTGAGCGTGCGAACGACCGGCGCGATCCTGTCGCAGATATGGTTATATTCAGGCAGTGGCTTGTTGTACAATCGTGAGCATACTTCTAATGCACCCCATTATGATGACCGAGGGATACCATGCGGCCCGGTTTTCTAAGACCGTCCACTTGCTTATTAAGTATAGTATGGAAAATGTAAAATATTTAACATAAGTTTAAATCACCGCAATAATCGCGAACCTACAACAGTTCAGCTTGCACAGACTACATGAGAAAAGCTAATATATATGATACAGAACTATTATTAAGTATATTGCATAGACAGGCAGGTTGTTCGTACAAATTTGTTTAAAATTTCCATACGGGAAGTTCTTAGAACGTCTAATTTAATTTGGGCAATAAGTAAGAAATGATGCAGGCGGTACGGGCACTGATCGTTCCGGCAGTCGCCTCGTCGGTTTCACACGAGAAATTCACGGTCAGTGACTATGTAAATGGAGAACGTACTGACTAATTCTTAGGAAGACAAAAATTGCTAGCACAATGAATGAAATGTAGCGGACATTTCAGGTATATCGTTTGTTCTGTATTTAACACTTCGACCAATGAAAGTTTCATTAGCATAATAATTGAACTAACCACGGTGGAGATAAAGCGCTGTCTGCCAATGTGCTCAGTGAACATAATAAAATATTGTAACAAAAAACCGACTTCAATTTTAAGATGAATTTCTTACTTACCCTTATTTGGTAGCTTTTCTTTAATTTAAATGGGACCAAACGGGAACTACACCTTCTTAAAAAAAAGGAATTATCTACATCTCTTTATAAATGATGGAGTTCTGAGGTAACATATAATAAAAAATACTAACGAATCGAGAACCATCTCATTTTTTTAGTCGATTAAAAATTACTCGGATACAACAAATTTCAGAGCAGAACATTTTATTATTTATAAATTATAATACGCATTTTACATGAGGCCGCACAAAGTAAGATTACCATGTGAAAAATGAAAACGCACAGTTACAAACCACAGTAAAAAATAAAAATAATTAAATTAAATTCTGTTTATTTTTCAATAATATTATATGAAAGTTGTTGAACTGAATACGGTTTGCGATATCAAACAACAATAAATCCCTGCGTCTAATAAAATTGGTAACACTTAAGACTTCAGTGAGGAGAATGTCAAGAAATGGCAATATCTTTGCGAAACGCGGCTAACGACAGTCCGTTCTAGATAGATGTAATGTGCTGTGTACATAAATGTTGCCTCAACTTACATCTATGCATAAACCTATGGCTTATAATACTTTTTATGTGCATAATGTTCAACAAACTGCAAATGACTGGCGCCGTTACACTCATCACTGACTGTGAGAAAACTACAAGAATCACTTAATTCATTTGTAACAACTGTGTTGCATCATTCATGAAGAATTATAATTAAATTAATGAAGTGTAATATAGGACATCTAGTTCGTAGCCAATTTAAGCAACATGTACATACATTACAACATGTATATATCAATGCCGAGATAAAAAATAAGATCGAAGAATCTTCGTAGTTACAAATCAAAATATTTACTTATTGTCTCACAAAAATAATTAGGGATTTGTAATTATATTCACAGTACAGTATTATAACTATAGGTACATCAATGGAATGATCATGAAAAATAAAAGGAAAATCGAAAACGAACAAACAAGTGTTGAAAAGCATGGTCACCTGACGAATTGTTAGATTTTTCCAGCCACATTCTTCGTCGAGCGGATTCACACGGCCACTCATACACATTCACGGTCAGTGAGTATGTAAATATGGATTTGAATGCTAACACACACTGGAAGACACGACCCTAAGAATATTATTACACACTTTGAACAATGGCGTAACGGGACGTTTCCTTTTTTCAGATAATAATTGTAATCTTGATCTTCGTGGATGTTAATTTATAAATGTTTCGATGAGAGATTTCAACTTGTGAGAGGTAAATGCTGAATAGATAGATGATGATACTATGTATCTCGTCATAAATGCATTTAATGAAGTGTGCGTCAAAGTTCGTTGTACTATATTTACACGTCGCAGTGTTACAACTAGAATACTCTATCGAGAATAAGTATGAAATGCAAAGTTTGCAAATAATTTAAACGTACGTTTATTTTAAAGATTATTTATTATAATTAGTCACTTATTTAGGTCCATTAAATTTTATTAATAAAACTTTAACACTGCTATATGTCACAGTACAACAGTGACGTTGTCAAAAAAGGCGCATAAACACGTGTAAAATTATTTATCAGCACCGCAATGAGTACAACACTGCACAGCTTTTTACGTACAAAGTAGCTTATTACAAATTAAGTGCAAAAAATGACGTCGATAAAAATCGCAGGTGTTCTGTGAGACCTTCCACTCATAATGTTTATTTATAAACCAATCACACGGCGTACAAATAGAATATATTTAATAATAGATATAGACGTCGGCCAGACTGGTGACGTTAATTTTTTTGCGGTGGCTAACATTGGATGAATGAGGTATTTCTGTGTATTTTTATAAAGATTTTGAAGTACACTTGTACTTCAACCTGAACGTTACATTTTGCTTGCGATTTCGTTGATTGATTATCCACCTTTCAATGAACAATCGTTCTGTATAATATATACTGCCGTAAGAAAGTCATTACGATACACAAACAAAACCGCAGTATGGAAAAATTGTTGACAAATATTTGCAAAGTACTAAGCAAATTGGTTTCATTTGTCTTATGATAATAAAATATTAGTAGAAGCTACCCACCGAAACATAAAGAATTCTGTCTCTGCTACCAAGTGATTTTAGCAGAAGACAATAATAAATTATATATATATATGTGTGTGTGTGTGTGTGTGTGTGTGTGTGTTATATTCCACTAAAACAGGAGTAAAAAATCATATTTACGAAATAAAGTTTACTTTATTCGATAAATTAATTTATAACACTTTACCGAAGTAACTTTAAAAACTTTAATGCAGAAACAGACGCTACACAGACGCTGTAGGATGTATAGGTACTACGTAACTATGGTATTATTATATCGGTTCAAAGCTATTAATCTATGCTATTATACAGAGAATACGATTTTGGTGAGTTGGCGTGTATGCAGAGGGTAATTTTAGGAACCACGGCACTAATTTTATTAATCACTTTATTACTTCAAAGGTACATTATTCCGAATGGAATAAAATTGAATTACTAATACTCGTAAAAATTGTAACAAAACGATGTCTGTACACTTAAGATAAAGTAAAAAGGTTGTGACATCACCAAATTATACTTTCCAAGATCACTATTACACACTCACACATTCATACTTCAAAATCGGTTTCACAAAACTGGACTTTCAACCGTACTTCAGAGTCATTCCTCCATACTATAGAAAAATAAGAAAAATATATTTGGGACTCCCAAATTCCAGTAGATGAACGATTATAATTTAATGTTTAAATGTAGTTAGCGCTGTAAACTATTAAATTATTGACTTCATAATGAACGAGTCAAAAAGTTTACTTCATGTATACCAAACAAATATATAAGCTGTACCTTTTTTCTAAATACCAAACTTAAGGATAAAATAAGAATAATTGTTTTTGTTGATAAGAAGAAAGATTGTGTGGCTACTCGTATGTGTAAAATATTTAATGAGTTTTCTACTACTTTGGGGCAACCTTAAGTAGTTTTGTGTGTGTTTTGGTTTACAGAAATTCTGAGCAGTTCTATTTATTACTAGCAAAAACGATAACAGTGTTCATTTTATTAATTTATATTAGACTTCATTAATATTTCTTTCTTCATACTCAAAGTTCCCTATACCCGAATCAGTATTAATATATATGTATATATTATGCTATGAGTTAATTGTACGAATAATTTGAGAATATATATTTTAGTTATTGATGTTTGAATCAAATTATACAGTGGAATCATTTCCAAAACTTACAGACCAATATGAGACCATTTTAATGGTAATATTACTATCAAATTATCATAGCAAATGGTTTTGAATCTGTCAGATTTGCAAAGTACCATGTAGTTGTTTATTTTTACCATTTAATAAATTGTGATTAAACCCTCGATTGAAGGAAGTATTTTCATCGATTCATATTAAGTTATTAGTGTTATCAAAAATCGGGTAGACGAGTTACTTGATGGTACATTGCCACCGGCACCCAGACGCATTCCGAACACCAAAAATATCACAACGCATTGCCGTTTAAGAATAAAGCTAGAAACAGTTTGTTAATTTGGTCTTTGACTTTGCAACCGAAATATGTTAAAAAAAATTGAAACTAAAAGAAAGTTCAATGTGCTAGCCAGGCAGTTAATAAAACCTCTAACAATATAATGAGTACCGTTTAAATAAAACTAATTAGGACAGACCTTAAAACAAATCTGCCGCCTTTGCATTATTGAACAATATGAACAACATATTCAAACTCAAAATTTAAATCATGTAATCATTTAGGCATTCTGAAAATACACTTATGCATGTCATTGACATCACAAGATGTTCATATTCGTAAAGGGATTAATTCTTGAATTCCATTACAGTCACACCCGAGATTACATACTCTCTTAAGTTCATTTACAGGATACAAAAATTTGAAGCTCTACTTTTTGCTATTTATAGACTATGTAGTTTATAATTGAGTCACCGCTAGCACGTGTGTCACCTGATTTATCAAATTTTCGATTCGAATTGCATTATTTTCTTGAATTCCCGAACGATCCCTGTTTAAGACATCAACGCGCGCCTGTCTACGAAGCTAAATGAAAATAAAACATTTAAAGACAGCCAAATATTACTTTGTATTATAACATTTAATTAACTATTGTGATTAGTAGTATTTATTGATAATCACACAATATAACATTTTGAAGAAAACATTACCGAAGTAATCTTGACTTTCGAGCTGCATGCTATATAACAAATATTTATTAAAGCGATTTAAATATTAATGTACGACTAAGCTTCCTTCTAAAAATGTAATATTTATATACATGTAAAGAAAATGCATTTTTTGACGTTTTTCTTTCATAAATGAAAACTCTTTAGTATGTTGTATACAGGTGTCAGTAAAGTAGATGAGATTTTTTAAATTTATTCTTTTGTTTTCAAATGTCAATATTTATTAAAGAAAAATATGGAACACTAAAATTTAAATGTCGTTTCTTTGTTAACAGGTAAGGGATTATATAATTTGTTTACTTTTGGTGTTTTAGTTAATGTTTTGCATAAATTTTAATAAAATAATACTTTGTTAACGGACCAACACAATTGTTTATTCCACCTGCATAATTCGAGACATTAACCCTTATATATATAAGGGTTCGAAAACGTGAAAAATAATAAATGTTATGTACGAATATTGTATCAATTTTACATATTAAAGTAAACCCCGTTTATGTTAAGGTTTTTTGTCATAAACATATTCTTTGTTGTATAGTTTTAATAAAAAACAAAATCGCTAACAAAACGAAAGCCACTGCAATGATTGAACGCAAAGGTGCACACATTCAACCGCGTTACGAAACGAGAAAATGGCTTAATGATACTTAACGACTTGTACATTTCACAACTTATTCATTAAGCTGTCGGAGAGTAGAAACTTACTTTCTAATATCAGGCTGTCTTTGTACCTGATATATCTTGTAACAAGTCCACAAGCTGACGTTATAGTAACTTTAGGTATTTCTCGAGTCCCTTTTACACTCGATAGGGAATGAAAGAGACGCATTAATATTTGGTGAGATCGTGTAGGTGAAGCATTAGACAGAGTTCGTAGCGGTCAAGGCTGTCGCGCCGTGGGCCGCAATAGACAACGAACCCGGATACACGGCGACGGTTCGCCAAAAAACCCAATAAATCTAATCTTTGTTGCATTGTCCTTATGCTTTGAAATGATTTAGATAATTTAGCCTACATAAAAACTGCGCCATTATTAGAGCATTTTTCACAATAAAATCAATACTTCCTTCGTAAATAGAATTGTACAATATCAAGTACTATATTTCAGCCAATTTAAAGGCAATTAAATAATTTTATGATAGAGAAAACGAAGCTCACCTCGACAGTAGACCACGCATCCGGCGATCTGGGTCGCTTGGAAACTTGATTCGCGTCTTACGATTTCTTCTCAATTTGGCGGGTACTTCGCCAACGTATCGAACACTCGAACTGAACGTAGTTACCCTACTTCAGCCGTTGCCAAAAGCACAGTAACTTGGACAGATACGAACTTTTATTTTATTCAAGTAGATTGTGAATACAAAAAAATCTTGATTACTATGCTTTTAGTGCGGACAGTAGGCCGGCGCAGGCGCAGGCTTGCTCCGCCAAGTTAGAGTCGTGCGGTGCGATGAGAGCGCGCGCGGCAGTGCGCGGGCGGCAGCGACCGGCGACTGCCCGCGCCGCGCCCCGTACCCCACCACTCCCCTCCACTCCCCCAAGCCCACCCCCCCCCCGATGCCCCCAACCCCACCCAAGTCACCGAAGACCCATTCCAAAATTCCGCTGTCCCCAGACC
>DWPT01002604.1:0-15894 GCA_018251895.1 Agathymus mariae mariae | reverse complement strand
CTTGTCATTATTATATTCGTCTATACTATAATATCCTTTGCCTATAAGCTGTGTTTTAATACGTCGCTTAAAAGTTCCAATGGACAACTCACGTATCAACTTAGGAATCTTATTGTAAAAACGAATAATATCGATCGGCTAGGCCCGCCATTTCTTCAGCGTGTATGTATGTATGGATGGCAGTAAGTTAACGTTGTTAATACATTCCCGATATAAATATGTATTTGGTTCCATTGCACTCCCGGTTGCACGGGGTGGCGCGGGACGGCGCGCTCCAGTAGAGACGCTAATGGTAGTCAAACATACAAACATGATATGTTTGCCGATCACGGACGAAGTGCGAACAAATACGACATGCAATTGCATTATTACGTATGAACCTTAAATAACTATTAAGTATATTTCATAATATTTCTTGTTATATTTTTTATTGAATGTTACAGGCTTACTTTCCTACGACTTGTTTTTTAAGTTCCGGGCGCGATCAGATGTTTGATATTTTTTGAACATGTTTTAAATCTCACACACGATAACATAAATTAAAGGTTGCACACACCTTCATCTATTCTATTTCTTCTTCTATTCAATCTCTAAAGTTTAAAAATTAAAGCTAAGGAACTTTTGTGTCAAGTTTTGTAATTAATATGAGTTTGCATTGCCGTCGTTCTCTTCATCATAATTGTAACGTCAATAGTTCAGGTTGTCCCAAGATTACATTGTGTAAACTGTAAACAGTTTGTTAATAATAATCTCGACTCCTGAGCTCCAGATCGCCTGTTGTGTATTTATTTGGTATTCAACTACTACATTCCAAAAACACGATCTTAATTCATTTGAGTCAAACTAGCAAAGTGAATAAAATCGTAAAATGAGCCCCGCGTTAATTGAGTGAAGCCCAACGACAAACGCGCGTCGAGTGCGCCGGTACTTTACGCAAAGAGATTATGTATTGTCAACAGTTGGAACCAGCGATGGAAAAGATTGCTTCTAAATAACGGACAGTAATTAATTGTTACATCCTTCTCGTTCGATCAAGACATCGGTCGACTGAATGCTGGATAGCAGACATCGACAAATCAATGTGTTTTCCATAAATTAGTGAAAGTGTATCGCTGGCTATAAATAACTTTTGAAAAATCTTTTTCATCATAATTTATGATTTTACTGTTTAATATTCTTTGGACCACAATAAAATGTTATGGTACAAACAGCGCGCCCGGCGCCGCCCCTGTCTGTCTGTTTACCGTTGTGCTAAATCGACTTGCACCAGGATTCGTTTTAGAAAGTCTATTTTATAATATTGTCATTGACATGTACCTACGAGGTAAAGCGCTTAACCTTAACAACAGAAGGCTTTTGAAAGGATAACATAAAGTAATAATATAACTTAATAAAGTCAATGGAAATAAATTAAGTGTTATATTTATAAAATGCTTGTCAGTATAGAGAAATCTCTACCCACGTATTTGCATTATACGCCCGAATTTTGCCGCATCCACTCCGGTCAAACGCAGTCGTTGGTGGAATGGAAACTTGCAAATATCACGAAACACGCTACAGACAGCGCTAAGCCAAATAGGAAGCGCGAACGTGTCGGAATATCGGATCGGTTAGTTGGGAAATGTAATATAATTCATGAACAACATGCAAACTCACACACATTCGCAGTTTATCCAAACTACCAACCGATCACAAGCGGTGCCGCTGCAGGCACTGAGATTTTCGTCGTGGTAACACACATATGATTGTTATTTATGACATTTTATATTGACAACAATAAAAAGTTATTATTATTTAATGTAAAACTACTTGATGCATCAGTAAAATAACTTATTAATAAAATATCCCCCAGTTAGTTACAATAAGTACTTACTAATATAAAGTTCTGGAAATATTTCAAACTAGCAAACTGCACTCGCTTCGCTTCAGGAAAACTATGCCTTACATCATTTAAAATTAATTTATATACTTTTTTTTGTTTATAGACGGATCGCAATGAAACAAACTTTAAGTATTAGGTGACGCTTACTGTAATATATAAGTGAAAACCAAAATGAAATCGGTTAAGCCGTTTCTAAGATTAGAGGGAACAAACGCACAGACAAACAGACAAAAATTGTAACAAAAAACAATAGGTTTTGTGTTATATTGCGTTAAAAGCCCCTGATAATATTTTTTCTCATATATCGTTCACGTACAGAAGGCGATCAGTTAGAATTTTATTAATAGTACAGATACTTTTTAAAAGGCTTTGTAAAATATCGTTATTATCATCACACCCCTCACTTGCCACAAAGCTGGTCGTCCACCTGCTCCGCCGCGCTGGCAGAGTCCGTATAAGCATGCTTAAGTGTAAGATAATTCATTAAATATGGTGAATCCAGACATTCAACATGGGTGGTAGAGAGAGTCGAAGATCTCATGACAACTTTTATAACGATAATAACGACAATAAATACCACCTGTGTTGGCAAAAGCTCGTGTTCAGAATATGCTTGCCAAAACACTAACCGATTGAATGCGATATTTAATTCAAATCAAGATTAAAATAATCATATTTCAATACAAGCAAAATAATGCCGCAGTGAAGCCAGTTTAGTTCTGGATTTTTCATTTTATAGAAGTTTCTTGCGTATTTCCACTCACCACATGGTTTAATGTAAAAATAAATTTGTAGGAAAAGCGCATACCATTGTTCCCCGTAATATTTCAGAGGGTGTGTGAAGTCTCTTAACGCGAGTGTGGTGCAGGTCGCTGTGCAGACATGCAGCCTTCTGCGTAGCGTCGGCGGGCTGCTTTAGCGTGTCCCCTGTTACAAGACTGCCGCTGGCGGTCACCTATCCAACTTTTTTTTAGGGGCCTACCCACTGAACACCACCCGAAGTTAATTACCCAACTTGTGATGTTGCTCTTATTTATTGATAACACACTCCGTATAGCTACGAGCGCGCCTGGACGTCAAGCGCCGGCCATGTATGTCGATGACGTCGCCTGCCGCGGCTCAAGGTAGCGTCGGCCGCGTAGCGACCACGTCGAAGCCTACTTAAGACTTTGTTTTATCACCGCTCAACTGAGCTGCCCAACTTCGATAAATAGTAAAACGAAGCTTTATTTCTTGTAATTCATTTTGCAATTGTTTTGTTTATTAACTGTTGTTTTTTTCTGTTCTGTGAGTTTTGAATACACTTTTTTTATGTTGAAACCGTATCTGGACAATATAATGTGGATTCGTAAGTTTATCAAAGCTCCTTCACCTTAAGTAGATAAAATAGGATTAAATTGACCGCCGACTAACCGATGAGTAGGTACTTCTAAAGCTATATTAGGTAAAATTGATAAAAGCCAACTATAAGCCAAGTTCTAGATATTTTAGATCAAATTACAAATTAATGACGGAAATTGGCATAGGTCCAGAAAGTAAACGTTGGCCGAGTTTTCGTACATCAATCTCATCGCGTCCTCTCTGCTGCGAAGACTCAGCTTGGTTCTTGTGAAATTTGATCATTATGTAAATATGACAGCAAGTTGTTAATAGTATCAGACGTTACTTTGCAGATATTTTTTTATTAAATTACATATTTGCTTTCTTTAATTTAATTTAATAAACATACAATTTATTCCCTAACACCCACCTTTGTACTGAGTTGTTCAGTCGAAGCAGGATCACCGCAACGCGATCTAAATTGCATGACATGAAACGGGATCGAAATACGCAACGATGAAAACATTTAGTGATTAATAATCGATTACGGTACATATCGATGAACATGCTTCTGTTATTACAAACAATCTATACAATAGTAAATTCTAACTGATCGCTTTCTGTACATGAACGATATTTGAGAATAAACATTATTAGGGGCCCTTATTAACGCAATAGAACACAAAACGATCGTTTTTAAAAATTTTGTCTGTTTGTCTGTGCATTTGTTCCCGCTAATCTCAGAAACGGCTTGAGAGATTTCGTTTTGGTTTTCACTAATGTCTTGCAGTAAGCGTCACATAATACTTAGTCTGTTTTATTGCAATCCGTCTATAAATAAAAAAAAAATGAATGAATATATGTATTTGTAATCCACAGAACGAAAAATACCCATAAATTGCATATGCTTAAAGTAGTTTTTCGGAAGCGAAGCGAGGGCATTTGCTAGTGCTTAATAAAATCCTTAATATATCGCATTGCTAGTGTACCTGTCGTAATATTTAGTGTGAATGGTTTAATAAATAGTAATAAACGGGATTTGGCGAACAATGCGCGGCTCGCGGCCGGCACGGAGCGGCGGGATCGTGACAGGTTGAAAAATTATACTGCCGACGGACACAGGAGCACTGCAACGTAATATAGCAGCCGAGCTGACCGCGCCCGCTGCGCCGTTCTCGTCCTCGCCTCGTCGCGATTACGTTAGTAGTACTGTCATCTATGGTCGCGACAGAGACCTATCTGATATGTTGTTTACGTGTCTATGAACTGGCACGTCGTTGTGACAGGCCGCTGTGGCCGTGTATTGCGATGTTGTCGTTTTACATACATATTCGGTATTTATGTAATTGTACCCTACTTTACACTTTAACCACAGTATATTAAAAACAAAGGTATTGCGCGTCGGTCCCATAGATATTTCATTCTGGTTTTTTTTAAACCGCGATTTTTAAGACTTACAAAAAAATATATAAAGTAAACGAGCAGCTTTGTGAGTGTGAAATGTATAAGCGCTTAATTACGCGGCGGTGCGATGCGGCGCCGGCGGTAAGGCCGGGATTATGTTTTTATTTTGGGGCGGACATTATAAATTCCGTGCAATAGTCCCGTAACGCCGTAACGCCGGCTGTATCTCGACGACGGGCATTATTCCTGCAGAAGACCGCAGCGACGATTAAGTTGAAATGTTGAGACAGGAATTGCGTCAAAATCGACCTCAGAAATGCGGCGTTGCGATTGTACAGAGGGCAAGCGGTATTTTACGTATCGCTCTCATTACTTTGTGTTGTTTATCATATTTAAAACTAAAGCTAATATCGGTAACGCTTAATATAGTTTACTGGTTACTTTTACAGTACATGTTGAAGATATTATAAGAAGTTCAATGTTTAACATAAGACAATCCTATACTACACAGAAGGCGAATACATACAGACATAACCTATTATTTTTAATTACAACTAAATTTATCACTTAGACTTATACACTTCTGTTATAATTAACAGTGAATAAGTGTAATGTTCAATTTTTTTTTCAAAACAAATAATAAACAATGATAACGGTCAACAACATTAAATATATAAATAAAATAGGTAAAAGGAAAATGATATACGGAAACGAAAACAAATACCGATACTAAAACTAAAAATAGCTATAACAATACTAATAAATGAAATAAAGTAAAACTAATAAGAATTATTAATTCATAAAAACATTTCACATTGAAATCACTCGCGCATCACTTGAACATCCTCCTGGAGTACTAGGCAGTCAATTTGACACACACAAGCCGAAACCACCGAGTAGATCGGTGGATATTGTACCATAACATTAGAGGTATCCATATAAAATTAGAAGATTTTAATATGAGCGTCTCAATGTCAAATGCCGGTTTGTTTGCCATCACGGAAACAGGTTGAAATAATCCATTTATAAAGCGGAACTAGTGCCGCCCGGCTACACGATTATACGCTGTGACCGCTCGGATGGGCGTAAACAAGGCGGTGTATGTCTCGCGGCTACACCGCGTTTTGACCGGCGTCGAATGTCACCACTGTTTGATGTAAACATTGATAAGCAAGTATTTGAACTGGTTTGTACTAAAGTTTGCATACGAAATAGACTTTTATTTTTGTTGTGTTGTTTACATTCCTGTTACAATACGGCTCTGTTCAAAGTACGTCACTGTATACAGAACAGCATCGCGTCGCACTTTACAAGTTACTAATGATTTGTAATTCGCAACTTTCCCACATTATTTAATAGGAAGAGCACTTTTGTATCTAACATCGAGCAATCGTAATCGTAACTCTTGTAATTTTAAAGTTTCTTTGCATCTCCCGATTGCACACTTCATGATTAACAGTGAATGAATGTAATTATTTGGTATTATTGAACATTTTTGTAATAACTATAATGAAGTTTTAGTAATTTATACTCGTCTTCGGCATAAGTAAATAATTATTATAAATCCTTTGGGACTTATTGAGGATTTACTCCGAACAAAAGAGTAAGTAATTGTAACAACCGACAACTTGATTTAGTGTTGAGTACATTAGCGGAGGAGGGGAGTGTGAGTGTTAGTGAGGCGGAGACACCTCTTGTGCCTATGGATGCCTATCATCCACCGCTGGAAATTTCGGTAAGTACATTCAATCATCATGGCTCGTATTCGGAATGTGAGTCGGAGATAAACACACAGATTAAACCAGTGGACTGGAATTTTTGTGATGCCGATTTCTCATTACTTTACGCATCTTGTTTATACTGGACACAAATTTATGACTTAGATTTAGAAATAAGTTTAAATTATTTTTATAATGTACTCGATTCTATTATCGATGCTTGTGTTCCAAAAAAAGGAAAATCATGTAAACTCAAGGTATGCTTACCCTGAATGGTACACAGTTAAATTAATTCGCACATAAGATTGCTGGCCTCTTTACACAAACAGGACAAAAATCTCGGTCAAAGGCTTATAATGAAGCGTTTGCTCAGTGTAGGACTGGAGTTAAGCATAACATAGTAAATTACATATTTAGGGATTGTCGGGCAGTATTAGCCAAGCCGCTTCTACACATTTATAATAACAACTTTAAAACGGCTGTGTTTTCGGAAAGATGTAAAACCACTCACGTTGTTCCAGTGCCGAAAGGGAGACCGGAGACCACAGTAGATGAGTACAGACCAGTAGCAGTTTACTCGACTCCGGGTAAAGTATTAAAATTTGCAATTCACAGCAGCCTATTTCAACAGTTGAGTGTGCAACTGTCAGATGCCCATGGAGTGCAGATGTTTCAGGCCAGCAAGAAGTACCACCAGCAACCCTCTCGGCTACATGGCAAATCTGGTGCTTATAGTGTATAGTGGAGGATAATCTGATGCTGCATAATTTGATTTTCGAAAAGATTTTGATTTAGTCAATAATAAAGTACTGCTTAAAAATCTAGCAAACGTTGGTTTCACCCCACATTTTCTATGGTATTTCGCCAGCTACATGAGCGATAGACAGCAGTATGTAGAATATGTGGGGCACACGTCAGAGCCATATTTTATTAGGTCTGGGGTAATACTGGGCAGTGATCTTGGACCTTTGGAGTTCATTTTAGTGGTAATTGGTTCAGGACTTCGAGTGTTTGCTAACAACTTTAAGCTGTAGCTCTTAATTACATGTGCTCATGACTGTACAGGTTACAGAGATACATAGACAGAGTGGTGGCTTGAAGCAAGGACAAACTCTTGCAATTTAATAGTTCCAAGTCTGTGACTATTACTTTCTCTCATTCGCACCATCCAATCACACATAATTATAACATTGATGAAGACACAATTCTAGAAGTCAGACACTCAGGGTGAGTCTCGACAGGGAGCTAACGTATGTCGTACGTAATCACGTCATTGAGCGATGTGAAAAGGCTTTCAGAAATTTAGTTTATTTGGTACAGTGCACAAATTTACAAATATTAACGCAATTAAAGCTTTATACAATGCACTGATCAGGAATCAGCTTCAATGTAACGCAGTCATTTGTGCTCCACGTGAAACTAAATATAGCCTATATTAAGTTCATGCTGGAGTGTTCAGAATAAATTTGTGAGGTTTCTCTGTTTGCGCCAATATGTTGTGTATATCCATTATACCCACTAATGTATCCTACATTGTTTATATTGGGAATGGTAGGACACATGGAACTTGTTGTTAGGAGGGAGGTTGCTCCACTTAATATTTATTTAAAGTATTGAGAGGCAAAATACTTAATGCCGATAATGCCGATAAAATATTGGGACAAATCAGTCTTAGTGTTCTGGACAGGTATGTGTGGCTAAGACGAAGGCTACGATTGCTGGTCGAGCCGCTAGGTCGAACTAAACTTATGAGTGAGGCGCTGCTGTCGCGTGCCTTTTACACCCTCAATCTTATAGCCAATAGCATAGATGTATTTCACTGTTCTTGAGTGAATTCACAAGAACAGCTTTCTATATATTGTTCTGAGTTTCTATTGTTTGTTATAATAATCTATAGAAAATAATACTAATTATACTATTTTATTTAATGACATCAATTTGTTAGATACACATTATTGCATTGGGTAAAACCTGTAATAATAGCATGTGCAAAATAAATAAAGAAATATATTTTTGAGACAACTGGAGCGTATAGTTATAGGTTATAAGCATAAAGAAGGCATTATTTAAGCCTAAGACCCGCCGTAAGGTCGTTCACCATAAGAAGGAAAAGCAATGGCTCGAGAATCGATCCTTGATTTGTAGTTATATCATTTCCAATTGGCATGCAATGATCATTATAGGCTATGGTGGTTGTATGCTTTAAGTTTATGTTTTCGGGGATTTGTCGCGCTTCCAAGTAGTATTTTGTTTAAAACTTGAGTGTGCGGTTAACGTCGTAAATAATATCTTATGTTAACCAGACCGGATAACGTTGTTCTCCGGAGCGGTCTCGACCGGACGACGTTGAACCAGTCTACGACATTTCTTAGGCATACGGACATTACATGATTTCATATAAACCTTGCACTGCCACATACAAATTATCAACTTGTAAAACTTCATCCCACAAAATACCGGAGAACAAACTACACAATTTGGTACAGTCGCATTTGTCCGTTTTTTTTTCCAGTCATTTACTGGATTTATCTTAACAGATGAGATAACTTTCGGATAACGACCTATGTCGATCCTAATCCAGACATCCAAGACCGGGTGGTACGCGTCAATAGAAACTATACCCCAAATGTTTTTGACAATCGCTTCACGTATATTACAGTTCTCACGGATTTCATCGAGCTTACCTCTCTGAAAGCTTATAAAAATATTTTTTTCGGATAAGTTATAGACCGATAAAAAATAATGACAACAATTAATGCTCGGTAAAAATGCACTATTTCACTTTAAATGTAGTATTATTAATGTCCCATTTAATTGAGCTAATACATTTTCCACTGTGTGAAACCACTCCATGTCCATATAGTACATGTCTCCGACACTCGGCTGGACGTAAACGAAGCAGGTATAGTAAGCACGCCCTCGCCATGTGAGATCTGTTGAAAGATCCTCACCGCATTCAGTCTCAAGTCTCATAGTCTTCGCGATGGCAGCGCAGAACGTCGTGTTCTAGAATATCAAAGTGATAGGTTTTATAGATCTTGTAAATATATTATGTTTTATGATATAATTAAAGATGATGTTCCACCGTCAGATGAAAAGATAGTCCACTTGATGGCATATAGGCATCGCTCTCTGTCGATTTTACAGATGTATAGCATCAATGTAATCACCGACACGTTGCCAATGAGCACGTATCTACTCTTTAATTTACTGTAGCACTGAACACGGTCGACGCCTGGGGCATTCTCAACCATACCGCAGTGTTCGAAACAGATATTTAGGTGACATGTAATCCTATCAATTCCTATGTTTCATTTTAATTTTCTTTATATGTATTGAAAATCATTTACCCTTTTGACAATATAATTTTCTTCCACCTAGTAATGTTTATTGTAATTTTTATATAACCAGTTCTATTCAAATGCATTTGTAGTACAATACTCACTAATAGGTTTTGGGGTGATGCAACATCACTAAACGTAGCTTTAAATAACATTAATTTGTATTAGATGGCTGTTGCCGAGTGTGTGTCCGAGGGCTTAGAGAGTTCTCGTGTTTAGCCGTCGCGCGTCGCGGTGGCGAGTTCTGTAGTTGAATGCATAGAGTTCATGGTCTTTGCTTCACGGTACTATCCGTCTGAGTGGCCAGATTGCAGGTGAGCTGTATACAAGTTCTTTCAAAGAATGAGTCATCGCGGTAAGTAACAAGTTTACTAATACCCGCCTGATCTCCGTTTCAGGAAAATAAGTCCATGATTATACTATCATTATACTATTTAACCTGTTATTAGTTAAGAGTTCCTCCCGATTATATATTATTATGTAACAGAATCAAAATATGAGTATAAAATACAAAAAGCCCATATTGGTAAGCTAAAATGGATTGCATCGACGTAGTCTGAGCACTCCCTCATCATGTTCAACAATAATTAGTGCGCTTCGACGCATCCCGTAATCCTGTTAATATTGCATTCACTTCTAATACAGCGGCAGCACAGCGGCGGTGTTCGGTTAAATGTATGTTATTTACATTACGAGTACATTACTGAAAACACATAACATAAATGTTAACAAATACAATATTATAGACAGTAAAAGTCATTGACGCTATACAGCTTATTGCATCAGTGATGGGAAATTACTGCACAATTCCGAGGAGAAAATTTTAGATCCACTGAAGGATGAAGAAGGTCACTTAAACGACTGCTATTTAAGGATGATAAACCGATGAAGATAACATATAATTATTAGCATTGCAGATAACCCATGTCAGATTTGCCTGCCATCTGTTGCGACTAGCATAAGCTGCAATGTAAATGAATCACACCTGCAATGAGCGCATTTGAATTTGAAGAGTATAATCGGAGAGGTGTGAGATATCGTAACACGGAATTTAGACACAATACAGGGATTTAGATAGTTTTTAGATAAAACTAATTAATTTAACGCTAATTGCAACAGAACTAACACTCGTCCAAATTCAGTTATTTACGATTCAGACAAGTCATCGAGGTACCAGATCTTCAAAGAACCGCAAATATTAGTTATAATATTGTTGTTATCTCACAATTCATACGGATTTAGGAAAAAGATAACAGTAGGTAAATAAATATACCTTGGTATTTTATTTGGCAACCCTAATAGGAATCTGTATCGGGTGTTGAAGGAGAGGAGCGGCTTCATAAATCAAATAGGTAGCGTGGGTTTTTCCACGAGCTGGCACGCGGCCAGAGCCGGGAGAGCCCCGCCGCGAGGTCGCGCCTTCAAGTGAACAGTTCTCGCCCTTCGAGTTACAGTTTTGTACGGTATGGTTGAATCGGCGGAGGTCACCAAAAATGAGATAACTCATATTCAAAACCGTTTTATCTCAACAGATTTTAGAAGAAATTAACAAATATTAATTTATTTTTGTTTTATAATGGCTTCCAACAAGATAGACTTCAATTCAAACGAGTTACTTTTTTTTATACACCGTCTATTTGGAAATTTATTGAATATCTGTCGGTCGGTCCTTTGTCCTTTGATTACATTATTGCGTTACTTTGATTTTTCGCAGTTGGAACGGTTTCCGTAACTTTGAATTATTTTAATAACTAGACATATTTACCTTTAAATATTATCAATAAATAAAATCAACCGGTCACCTGGTCGTAAGTGATAGTGAGTTAGTATCATCCATGAACATTCGCAACTACTGGAGAGATACTGACTTTTTGTGAGAACTGAGAACCTGAGAGCTCACGTTCGTTGACTACTGGAGTGCACAAAGAAACCACGGTCAACTTTTTTAGCTTATTCAGCCGTATGTTACAAATCCTCTCAAGTACGATGATGATGGTTAAGCGGAAGATCAACGCATCGACAGGTCCACGGGCGGTTAAACATATCGGCAGATAACTGTTAACACTGGCAGATAATACCACACTTGATGAGACAGTAATTCCACTAACATTAGGAGGTCTAGTTTGTGGGCGGTGACATGAGCAACCATACCATAGATACAATCCGGTGGCGCTCCACTTAAGCACAGAAAATACTCCACGAAGCTCCACCTGTGTGGATTGATAGAAGTCACAGTGGCTAATTCGAATTTTAAAAGCGAATGGAATCCGATGAGAATGGATGATTGCCTACCGTGGCTGATGTAGTTTCACATTATCAACCATATCTTACGAGGGCCCCAAGCCGAGGAGTTGAGTGTCTCCTGAAAAAAACATTACGTACAAAGAATATTGTTTTTTTTTTTTTTTCTAAGACGATGGCTGAATTATTCTAAAGACAAAGTGCTCTATCTAATTTATACAAATCGATTGCAATACGAGTATGATATACACTCTGTGTTACGTTTGAAATTTTATGTTGATAGTCAATGTGTTCCGTTCGTGTTCAAAATACTGAAAACTGTCGCTATATGAAGAAGGTAACTACCGACACCGCAGTTCGAGTATACACTGGGAATCTCTCATCCATTAAATACGCAGTCACTTGTATCGATATGATCAACAAAAAATATATTAAATTTACTATACGGGCGAGCATGAGAGTATTTTTGCATATAGCGTAGGTGCATAATGAAGTTATTCTCAGATTTGAGTACAGTAGTATCTATTAGGGTATTCGAAAATAAATAAATATCTTTCATATGGTGGTCGGGACGAATTTTTTTTTTAAAAATACGTTTTAATTTTTTTAATAGATAATGATTTATAAATTTATTCATTTTGAAAATAAGGGTGAAAAGGGTTTTCTATTCGCTTTAGTAGACATCCCAGAATTAAATGTTAATGCGATAGGGAAATCCCTGATCTGAATCTCTTCAAATATCTGACTTAAACTATAGTAAGTTCACTGTTCAGGCACGACTGGTAGCAATCGTAACCATAACTGGCTTGAATTTCCAATTTGCAGAAAATAATAACCTGGTAGCTATGTGAAAATTATAGTATAAATCTGATACTGCAGTACAGAGGTCTTATGTTTAGTCTTGCTGGGATTGTCGGGCGATTCCTCGGAATTGGTGACATTAGTCGTACATAGTTGATAGTATCAGGCGCTACTTTGCGGAAATTCCTTATTGTCAATTTATTGTCAGGATTTGCTTGCCCTGAGGACGTCCGTTTCGGAGAGAAACACGTGTTGGTGACGGTATGTATACTTTTATTTATCATAAATGCATGTTTTCCGTCGTGGGAGGAAGGGAGGTTCTATGCATGTATAGAAGTATATATCATCATACATTGTGCATGCGGATTGTTACAAAGTAAATTAATACTAATTTAATATTAGTCGTGCATACCTACGTCACCCAGGAACCAGGCGTAAGGATTTCTAGTGTGTGCGAAGTATGGTATGTTTAATTGTTTATTTTATTTTTATTATATCTTGCGATTGTTTTTCAATACTCCCTGCAATTCGTAATTGCGTTGACGCTTTCACTACAGGCATGTATCCTCATTCGTTGCTTCGAATAAACAAAACATAAACGAACCCCGCCTCTATCGAGTGGCGGCTACGCAGTCCGTATATGTCCTTGGACGTGTTTACGGCCTATATCGATGCGGTATCATACAAAACGGTAAACAAGGTAAGCGGAACAAGCGACCGCCTCCATCGTCCATCGTCCATCGTCCAGCGTCCTTCGTCCGAACCTATTTGCTAACAAACACAGGCGCAATACTGTCCCGGAGCTGTTCGCCGCCCGCATGCTTAGCGCTTCGTGCTTCGTATCGCTTCGAAATATACTCCTGGTTTTATTCTGTTGTCTGGTTTATTTATATTTCGGTCTGTAAAAAATAGTTCACGAATAATTCTAATTATTAATTAATATAAAAATATATTTACTAACAGAATTATTGAAATAATTTTGCTTTAAAACTTTTTGAAGTCGTTTTACCTAATTAAATGAAAACATATTTGGGAGACCAACACACGAGAGGTAATGTTACAAATGGTGGTTGAAATGTGCTAACCGTCATTTTCAGAAGACACTGGAGCCGGTGTTATGTTAGATTTTAGTATGTCATTAACACATATATTTCATTATATAGTTCTAACGTTTAACTCCCGTTAAATAATCAGTTTTCACAGCCCTTACGCTTTTATTTACCCCATTCAGGAATCTGATATTGACTTTAATGTATACTAATACCCCGCCCTGGCTTCGCCTTACATTAGCAAATAGCACCCATATTTTTTTGGAGATTGTGATCTATATTTTACATAACAAATATGCTAAGTATCATCTAAATTTGTTTAGTCATTGTAGCGTTATGTGTGCACCGATAGACATTTTGAGGATAACAAATGTATATTTCGATAACAAAGACTACTCATACAAGTAACCTAGTAGTGGTGGTACCTACCTACCTACCTACAGATATGAAATATTTAACTTACAGAGTCGGCTGCATTACAGCTTTGTTTTTAGTACATATCACTGTCGTTTCATTATTTTCTAAGTCGAAGTAACAAATAATAACATGCGTGCCTTATTGTACCCGTAATTAATTCAAAACACGAAGCACGCGTGCTCCTGAGATAAAACAAATTCCCTAATCAGCGACTTAATCCGCCAAACGTCACCAGAATACGTACGGAGCGTCGCGTCGACGCGGCAATTAAGTGCGGCGATAAATTCTAGCCGGCACGGCGCGGCGCTGTGCGCTGCGGATAGAACCGAATACAAGTGGATATAATGCGCTATTTGTCGCTGCGGGCGTGTTGCCACTATCCAGGGATAAAATTGTAATTATACTGTTACTATCACCGTCCTCGTCGTATCGGCGCTGTATTGTTACTAACGACCCGAAGTGTTCCGTATAAGTCCTCAAAAGTCATCGCATACCTAACTGCTGCTTACTGCCATTAAGATTGTAAAATCCTATTTATAGATTTCCATGAGAGTCCGTGGCTCCTTATTTAGTAGAACAGGGCTAACTTCAAGAAATAAAACAATCGATTCCAGCGCATCTCACAGAGGATAATAAAACTATTTTTGACGTGATAACGTCTTATGAATCGATGAAAGCCAGCTGCACGCACGAAAAAGCATGACTTATTGTCACGTTTCGCGTGAGCCGAGCGTGCAATCGAGAGCGCCGTACAAGCGATAGAGAGGCACGATCGGCCTAGGAGTTCGATTTGTGACACATCTATCTTTCTTGCATTCCATCAGCCGATTCGTCCGACTAGAAGAGGGACAACGGCAGCGCACAACCTACAAGTGAACTGTTTTCAAATCAACTGTTTGACAAGTGAAAAGTTAATGTGTTTTTCATTGTTTATTACACAAGAAAGTAATAAAAATATGCAATTTTTCATCAATGTTTTTTTATGACGTTATCACATAAAATTATCGTCTGTAAGCCGACTTACAGACAACCAATTTTTTTATTAAATGCTGCAGTTATATTTACGGTCATAATATTGAAGTCTGTTCGTGTGAATGTATATGTTAATATGTGTCTATTTGTATTTGTGGGTAAGTTCTTGATATTTGAAAATGGAACTCCGTTTTGTAAGCAAACGATAAAATTCAATTCATTTTATTTGGTTCAGTTGGAGCTTGATAGCATCTACCAATTAGTCGTATAAAATTTTATTATGAATGGAAGCTCCTAATACCGTAGAGGAACGCTCGGTGTTGTCGATAGGGCAATTAAGGGTGATAATAAATTTCAACCGAGACGAGGAGAACAGATAGAACACGCCGTTTGTCTCGACGTTGAACACCCACTGCAGTACGCGAACGTACCGATGTCAGGTTATTTCACACGGTAGAACGGTACTTTAAGTCATGAAGTAATTGTGATACCGATGAAATAACTGGCCGCATTGGGGTGCCCTAGAATACTTCCATAATCCCATGCTGGTAGAACAGGGTGCTGTAAGAGCCAACAGAAGCCAGCCTGATTGGTGGTAGGGCTTCGCGTAAGGATTATATAATCAGTATTATTAATGTCATTAATATTATTATTAGATACAACCCTCCTATTAATTAATATTATTATTAGCCAAACGACTCGTCGTGTTCCGGCTGGGGGCTTGAGAGCCAGTACCTTCTTTTTACCTT
>DWPT01002603.1:0-15894 GCA_018251895.1 Agathymus mariae mariae | reverse complement strand
CGGTGCGGCGTTGAAAGCCGTGCATCGTCTAACGTCGTTTCAGTTCGGCAGACTTCGGCACGGTGTTTGTGTGCGTGCGACTAGACGTATGCGCGTTGACTGTATGAAGATCAAAGAAAAAAAAATATTGCATAAATATTATAATTGCATAAGCTGATAAAAAAATGCTATGCAATAGCTTTACCGCGGCATTCCCCGAGTGCCGTATTTGATTTTATTTTATTTTTTATGTTTTGTCACCTCAGAACTCCGTCAACATAAAGTAACTAAAAATTTCAACATAAAATAAATATAATCGTGAATATTTTTTTTAAAATGTTGTCCTAGTTCGAAATTTAATAATTTGTGTATACATAATCTATTAAACCACTCATAACCTGACGGGTTGTGTGAAACGTATGTAATCGATCGAGTTTATTAGCTGCATGCGCGATATTTGGATGGGCAACTGCCAATTGGAAAAATTCTTGAGCGCTTCTGTATGTCAAAGGGCGTATTATACCTTCTGTCGTGGTTGTTATTTTTAGATAACAATCGTTTAGTGGCAGCCGACAAAAGAATTTTCGTAACTTAGATTAGCAAGTTACCCAAATCCCCAATTTTAACTGTGGCTACGTGATGAAATATGCTCAAGGCATTCAGTTACAAAGAGAGATGTGAGGCTTACAGCGTAATGGATTCACCATCAATGTTACAACTCGTCTATGTCCCACAGCTAAGCTAAGTAAGTAAGAGTATTGTAAGAGGAGTCTCACAATGAGTAGAGTTAGGCCCATTGTCCGTTACACTGTATTATGCGGATTTATCAGATGCCAGATCAGTGGACATTATCAAGAACTCTCAGGTATGCAGGTTACTTCACGATATAGAAGTGCACGCGGCACTCGAACTCTGTATAACGGGTAGGAGCCAATTAAATTACTTTGAAGCGTTTGAGTTGTAACTATTGACTTAATACTTTCCTAATTACAGCAATCATGATTCCCAGTGGCTTAATTCCCTATACGATATTCCACGATTTCACTCAAACAAATTAAGTAAACCTGCTTCAACCGCGTGAGTGAATCGGTTTAAAATAAAGTTTAACAATATAAAATGTGGTCCAGTTAAGCGTTGCGGAAACAATCCAAGAAACTACCTAGTTAATTAACGCCTCAACTACATGAACGTTCTTTCATTTAGTTGAAAAACGGTTTTGGATACTATAATAGGGTCATTAGTTCTCCGGGAATATTTCCTGCTATTTTTTGTTGGAATCATGATAAGACATTTCCAATTTTTTGTACTTTAAATCTGTTTGTTTGTATGCATTTGTTAAGTAAAGAGAGCCTCTAGTCATCATCTTTGAGCATTAAATTTTTCAAATAGCCATTGACATTCTACTAAAAACTTATTTTAATGCCAATAAGATGAAATAAACTGAAACGATGATTAAGAAAATTATAATAAGAAGAGAGAAAGACATATTTATTTCGTTTCAAGATTGCAACATGCATGAATGACAATTAAATATTAATTATTATTACTACGATAATCAATGGTCATATCAACAAGAATCAACTAAAAATTGCTTTCGATATCACACTCACAATCAACACAGAAAATGTTCGCATTCAGACGCTACCCTGGTGGAGCTACACTGCCTGATATTTCAGTGCGATCCATGCTCCCGAACAGTTCAAATAATTAATAATTGCTTACTGCAGTTTCAAATACATGCTAGCTTAATAAACATTACAAACGTATAAAGTGAACATATACTTAAATAAGTTATCCACGGGACAAATATTACCGCACAATATAGATGTATAGATAGAAAGAGATATATAAAAAGAAGTAGTTCAATGGATCTGGGACCGAGAAAGAAAGAAGCTATGTGAGGAAATGATAGCTTGTAACTCTTTTACGATCTATCAGATATTTTATCATATTTTTTAATGTTGGAGTTGTTACAACAATACATTTTTATATTTATATTTATCTACACTAATATTATAAAGAGAGAGGGCGAAGTTTTTGAGTTTCAATCACGGCATCTATATGTATATTTTTTTACTATTTTAAAGGCACATTAATTTGAATGTTCACAGGCTATATTTATTCAATAACTTTTCAAGCCGAATAAATTAGGGACAGGTCGCTAGTTTACAATAAAACAGTTTATAGAGCACTCTCAGTTATATTTAGAATCTATTGACGAGAAAAAGATTCGTTTTGCTCTACGGTTGTTCCGACGTGGGTTATTCATTGTACAGACAATCTTTTATAACTACTCAATGAAAGCAACTGTCGTCTGTGATTCGACTCGGATTCATGCTTGTAAAAGGTTTTTTTTTTATGTTGATAACATGCATACCAGCTTATGGTATCCTAGGTATAAGTTTCCCTCAGACATTCATAATACTAGGTGCTTTACCGTATACGGTATGTGCCGCTGACCACAAAGGCAGTGTTAAAATCACTTCTAAATTCAATTAACATCTTGACTAATTATAGAAGGTTGGTTAAAAAAAATTATACCGTGAACTTGCTTCCTTTTTTCTCTTTGGTTTGTCAGCACCACAGATAAAAGAGTTTAGCTTGGTCTCAAGAGCTAATACTGTCTATAACTGTTATAGTTATAGTATAAAATTCCCATGGTTACAGTATAACATTCCCAGAGGCAAATAGAGTCTCTCAAAATGCATCTTAGCATAATGACCTGAGGTACAGCCGGTGTACTGTATCTCTAAACTGGATTAAGTTACGAAGAGCCAAAAACTACATTTCAATAATGAAAATATGTTGATTCGGCTGTTTAAGTACGAAACATTACCTACCGTCTAAAGATTTTTGGACAACGAAAAAACAAAAATAAAAAATAACGCACTAAATCGTTAGCTTTTTCAAAAATCTAAAGTTAAAACTTCTGTACTTCAGTGCCTAGTATTATCGGTTTTATGGGGGTTGTCATATAGTTTTTTGTTACAAAAACAGCACTTCCTCTTAAACCTCTATCAACGACGAAAAGGTAGGTAGAGACGACCCAGATAGCAGTTCCGGCCATCTTTCATATCTTTTGTAATGGATCACTGGCAGCGAGCGTCTCCCCTGATGCGGAAATTATTCCGCAGCTCTTTCGAAAAGAGCTGTTCAAAATTCAGTAAAAGTCCACCTATACTACTATACAAATCTGTAAGGTCTGCCTCTACATTTAATTTTATTGTCTAATTTTGTGATAAATGTTTGTATTGTGCCTCAGTGACCCAAATTCTACCATTTTCTTAATTGTCTTTCAATCTGTATGTCATGTGTTATCTTTTAACTCAAAAGTTTTGACCGATCTTGATGAAAATAAGAACATATAATTGCACAAGGAAAAAGTTATATAATTATATGATGTCAGTGAACCTTATGGTTACGATAAAAACAAATTATATCATTATTTAAGTATTTCTTCGGCAGCCATATTCATTTTTTTCTTTTCATGAGTATGTGTGAAAATAATTTGGAAACTTTACGTGCAGGAATCAAATGCAAAGGTCCCGGGAAGAACACTGATATTCAAACTAACCGTTCCACTGCTCTACAAGGCTATAAGTTTATTACGCTTTTTGGTGTTTATTCAAGGATCAAAAACATTATACAATCTGTTCTTTTGATTTAAACGATGTAGTCCGAGAGAGTTGGCTGGGCTTTTAATAAAATTTACTATTTTATTTAATGGGTTTGATTGAACTACGTCGCTATAAGTATATGTACACACAAATTTTTAATTAGATGATGTAGCATTCCAGATGCCTTTCCGACCTATTCCATTCATCTTTAATTTAATTTATACTAAATTGTCATTTCAAAATTTGTCATACAAATATTTATAAAAATATTTTTCAAATAACGTTCGTCTTTTAAATTTAAGCAATTCGTAATAAAAGATATAAAAATAAGCTAGAAAATATTGGTCATCCATCTTAACTGGACGTATAAAATAATTCGAGTGGGTGATTCAATTTCGTCGGCCTGTTTGCTCTCCACACAATATCGAGTTCATTCACGCTTTGTTTTATTTGACTTGGCTCGTTAACAGTCTTCTAGATTCTATTTCAGATTTTTATAATGACTACAGATACCATAGAGCCTAGGGCCTAGGACCTAGGTCAACGCTACGTTTTAAACTTATTTGTCTATATATTGAAATCAACTTAAAATGACCTAGAAACCAATGGTAGACCAAAATACTTGTATTACAAAGTATTGTTTTAATAAAAGCAAAAATAATAAATGCTATTTAATAATATCAAAGTATTTATATATAACCTTTTATGAATAATACAACGGTATTTGTCAATAGATAGGCTTTATAGCTTTAAGCAACGCATTTAGGGTAGAAAATAGGATTAATGCTCGCTAATGGC
The DNA here is from genome assembly GCA_018251895.1 of Agathymus mariae mariae. Lineage (NCBI taxonomy): Eukaryota > Metazoa > Arthropoda > Insecta > Lepidoptera > Hesperiidae > Agathymus > Agathymus mariae. The sequence continues at coordinate 11,500 of DWPT01002603.1, read as the reverse complement.
AAAAGTTTATAAGCAATTCCTTGCTTTGGAATGTGTACTTTCTTGCTTCGGAAGTCATGTAAACACTTTGATCCTAGTTGTTACTGGCAGATAACAGTCATTAAGCCACGTTGTAGGGAGATTTAGTATAGGTTTAAAGAGGAGATATTACAAAAAAATAATTGTCATCCAAAATTTAACTATTCGAGAGTTCATTTTGACTATCTTGTCGTACTTCAATCTTGTTCATATTCAAAATTAAATCGTGTCAAAATATGCCCGACTGAAAGATTGGTAAACTTAAATTACTACCGTGCATTTTTTCAATCTTGACTATCTTTTATATTAGCCCTAAAATTAAATAAAGCCAACGTGTTTTTATTTGAGTATTTCAGATTACCTTACCTTACTTTACGTATCTAAACAGTTTTTTTATTCAGTCTCCTTCTTAAACCTTTATATACCGTTATTATAAATACTATCTCTTTGGTCGAAGGCATTACACGCCACTAAAGCACCGACATTCGAGTTGCTTACAAACTTAGTGAAGTATGTTCTAGGCTAACTCGCTTGCTAGAAGACCAGTGTCGTGCAGTACGGTTAACGAGTTGAAGCCGATAATAAAAATTTATTCCTAAATTGGGGGTTGCAGCGAGTGCGAAACTAAAAGTTTAACACTTGAAAACAGACCCATTAGCAGTCCGCTTGAATAAATAACTTCAGGTACAGACGAAACATTGCAACGTTCCCAGAATAGCAGAAATGGAGAAATACGTTAAAACAATGCGGGAATGATAATAATCAGTGCATTTCTTCCAGTGTTAAAATTTATGAATATCAGGGTGAAAATATCACTTTGGTTCAAGCATTGTTTATTTAATTATTATCTCCAAAAAGTCGTGGCGATAAGGCTTGTTTAGCCTTCCCACGATGGTACGAAAATTTAATTTATACCCGGAGGTAAAACTCCGGAATAAGTATCTAATTAATTCAACTTAGCAGAAATAGGTATTTAGATTTCATATCATCCTCTTCAGGCTATGCTGGCCTGGTAATTTAAGAAGCCTGGCCTGGTGGAGCACGCTGCTCCACTGTGGATAAGTGGAAAGGTAACCGACCCCTGTGTTTATAGCACTTATTCCACACGAAGGCCTCCTGCATGGAGTAACGACTACGAAAAATAATAACCATGAACGACGGATTTACGTGAACGTGAAAATAATGTCTCACTACAACATTAATGCTAGTATAAATATAAAGCAGCAAATAAATACATAAATTGTTTACAATGAATCCCGTTGTTGTGTATGTTATATTTCCTGTATGCATAATATACGTAAGAGTATAATTATGTTGTTCGTTTCCTACGTGGTAGGGAAGGAGTGAATAAATTATTGCTTGCCGCATATTATATTACAAAGTATTTCTGCACTAATAACGAAATGTATCATGTATGTAGTACTTACTATTTATTTATTTACTTTGAATGTTGTTCGGTCCTGTAACAGTCAGCTTATACGCAACCCGCTTTTGGTTTAAAATCAAGAATAAAATATTTGAATGTGTTTCGATTGCAGTGTTCGAGTTTGCCTCTTTCTTGACCGGCTTTGTGGTCTGACATTTTTGATGTTACCACCGTCTATCGGCATTCAGCACTTGTGCCTTTGGCAGCGATTAATTATTTTTTTTCGAAACTGTTAATGTAAAGAAAACTTTGTATATAGTTGTATAATGGTACAATGATTTTAGAGGTCATAATATATGTATAATAACAGTTTTTTTTTTTTTCAAAATACAGCGTCGACAGTGTTCTCATCGACTGGTTTAATCTATGTTTTTTTGCCGTCCAGCAACCATTACTTAGCAGATTGAACGAGGTAATCTGCAAATTACACTGCAAAAATATCGGTGAAAACATAATTAAAAAAAAGATACTTGAATACCATTAAATGCGGACCACCAAAGTAACACTACAGCAAGTATTTCTAAGTCATCTCCCTAAGACATGAAATTAACTTTTAGTAGAAGCTTAATCGTATGAAAATACCTACCTGCGATCAAACATCAAACACGAATATAAAATATTGGTTTATGCCCAAATCAATAATATCGGAAGTTACTAACATCGGAAATAACTCGATTTGGTGTCGCTTATCGGATTAACCTTTTTATCTCGTTTTGTTACAAATAAGTCGATGAGAGCCAGGTGAGCGTGAGATATCCAGGTCACGCTTCCAAAAAAAGCATTGAAGCTGAGGACAATCGAATGTGATAAGGAAAAACGATCACATAAGGATAAAGTTTTACGTAAGATCGTGCATTCGATTTCCAACACCCAATTCATTCTTAGGCGCAATACAAACAGTAGATAGAAACGTGTCGCTAAAGTTCGCTCCACATTTTTATTTGTTCAGTAATTAGCAAGCGTGCGTAGACAGGATTGATTGTAACCGGTAATCGCCGTTAATGGATGTCGAGTAGAATCGTTCTCGGTGTGTTGCTGGACCAGAGTAAAATAATTAGTATATTCCTTGTAGGATCCATTATTAAAGCTTATAGATAAATATATTGAACAATATTACAATTTTCTCTTTCAATAGGTTATGCATCGCGCAAAATAAATAACTTCAACAAGTCTTGATTTTTTTTTTTAATAAGAAACCTGTGTTATTTATTTATTTATTATTAGTTCACCAACAGTTATTACAATCTAAAACTCTTAAAAATAAATGGACATCCAGGTTCACGGACAATTATTACACGACCACTAATAGGTAGATAGATAAACATAACTTCCTAGAAATAAAAAACAAACAATATTTATTTAAAAAATACAGTTATAAACTAAACATGTAAATATCGATTTTTACACGTTTAGTTTTTTATCTATGCTATGATATAAATCTGTTGAGCTTCCCTGTATGTCTCAAGGTAACTCAAAACGTTGAAAACACGTAATTGCGCAGATCCATAATAAAATATCAATAAACCTAATGATGTCTAATCAAGGCAAACAAATGAAAATGTTAATAATCATGTGTACATAATTAATAGTCCAACCCGAACTAACTAGTACAGACGGGGCCACTGGTATATAGTATAGTGGAGTAACATCAAACAAAATATAACTGTTAACGAACCCTTATAAATAGAACAGGCAAATTATATTAAGAATAGCAAGAAAATACTTTTTCTTCAACACTTGATAGTTCTTAGATAGCTCAATAAACAAATTAGTGCGCAATAGAAATTACTAAGGGGTACTTTGACGTCTAGTAGGGATGCACTAGGCACTAGGGAGCCTGAAAGTATTGGTGGGGTCCAGATCTGGTTCTACACAAGTTTTTAGACGGTTCCACGATATTGACACGGTTGAGATTACAAGCACAACGCTGTTAAATAAAAGTAATTATATGTTAATAAAATTGAATTTGTCCTAATTCGTGTAAGATCGATTATTAAAAAAAAAAAAGCAAATATAATATGTTATTAAAAAATCAAACCGACACTTCACATCCTCATTATGCGCTAGTTTAATTGGACCCATGATAAATATACCCATAAAGAGACCCATATAAGTTAAATTATCTCGAGGATAGGTTCAATTTTCCAAATGAAACAGAGCCTAGACACCGAAAACAGAGAACCACCTTGCATGATTGCATATTTATAAAAAGCAAGATAAGCTAAACTAAACTGTCCTTCGCTTATTGTCACTACTGCAGTTAGCTGAAATCAAAATTTGAAAAAACATTAAACTGTCAATAAAACATATCGAACGAGGTATTTATTCCTCGTGACAACTTGTCATCGCTTTGTTATATATGAGATTCCCATACATTTTGATTCTGTGTTTTCAAATATCGACATGGCTAATAAAATGCATTCACATGCATAAATGTTTAGAGTTCTTAGAATTAAGAAAATAATAATACTTGTCTATGAGTTCACATCGGCGTTCGATCCGCACGTGTGTAATACACCTTACGAATACGAGCCAATTTAAAAACGGATGTTGACAACACCCACATTTTCCCGACTTCATTAAAATGATTAAATTCACTCCGGCATTAAGCTGATGTATTTGTTAAGGGTTTCTAACAAATCCAGCTCAGTAAAATACCTATTGAAAAATACGACAAGTTGACATCCAATTAACTCGTTCAAGCACCTGCCTGGGCTATAACCAAAAAACAGTCTCAATGAAGATGAAATGATCAATTTAAATATAAAAGCCCTTTCGTCCATAATATAACTTGAATAAGACATAGTTTGCACATATGAAGAAAGTAAAGTAACAAGCGGTAAATTATCTGGTGAAATACTACTTACCGTCTGCAGTTCTATCACATTATTTTAATATGTTATTATTCATAATTTTTATGTATCTGCACTCTTTCGAGACGTTAGCATATATTGGACAATAGTGTCATGCGTAAGTGTATCATATATATACAAGATAGTAATATAAAGACTCAATAAATACCTACTCTATATTTTATAAAATTATACATATCTTGTTCTAATATTATTAAGTAATATTATTATTGTTATTATTATATATCTACGAAATACATCAATTGTTGTTGTTTTCATCATTTCTTGGAGTACAGGTATATATAGGGATTACTCTGAAAACTAACAGCCGTGGTTCTTGGTTTTTCTATTGCAAAGGTTTAGTGCAGTCTTATTTCGTCATGTATTTCTTGTTTTGTATTAATTAAATTGTCTTTACGACGAAATACATGTCTCATTCTTTTTTTCTATCATTGATACCTAAATAAATTTAAATAAGGGTATAATATCACATTGTTATGAGTAATAATTATTAGTATTGTTGTAATTTTGTTTTTATATTTTAGTGGCTTATTGCAAGGTTTGGGTTTCTTCTCGTAATTGAAATGGTCTAAATTGTCGCTTGATGGCGGACGAAAATTAAAAGAAGTGTTATTGGCGAACGGTATTGGACATTCTTATGCCACTCAACGGACGGAACGAATGCTACTCACCATGACGTGGAGGGTTAAATAGAGCGCTCAAAGAATGATACTTCAAACTTCACCCATCCAACATTAGCGCGTTGCTGATAACTGATTTAACACTTATATAAAACTTGTACTTTATCTGTTGAGTCTTTTCGCAGGTCGAGATCGCGATCGCGTTCACGGTCGGTGACTCCGAGTGGATCACCCCCACCATTGCCCGTGCCACCGTTACCACCGCCGCCTCATACTTTGCATCCTGACAACGCTTTAGGTATGTTTATCTTGCAGAATAAATGGAAAACAACAAACTTTACGTTGGCTAAGGAACCTTGCACAATTTTTTTAAGTGTCATCTTGGATTGTAATACCAATGTGTTCCCCATATATCGGTTCTTACAGGTAAACTATAAAACTCGGTTTGTGCTATTAGAAAAAGAATACAGTTTGCGTATTTAAAGACAGCTAGACTTATTTATTTTGTCTGTTTTCATGGTCTTTTGTCTTATAGAATTTTAATGAGGGGTACAGCAGCGGGCATTGAATCAGTATTTATATTGCATTAAAGATCAATTAGTATAAATAAAAATCGCTTAAAAGTTAAATGTATACGAGTAGAATAGTGATACACAGAATCTTAAAATGAGATATATACAGAATTTGGTTACTACTTAATATTGCCGGCAAAAGGTAGAGGATTCGTTTACGGGGCATAGTGTACGTTTTACAATAAAGTTCTAAAGTTGATAAGTGATCTACCTATTGGTACTTTCAAGCAACGTGTTAGAGCACAACCTGTTAGCAAAAGATATGATGGTATAGATCAATTTAAAAATAACAAGAACGCCTAGAAATAACAATACCGCGACCAATACCGCGCAGGTTACAACTTACTTAGTTATTAAAATAATTATGTTGATTTATAATAGTTGCTTAGCAATTTTTTTTCGCCATTACTTTTCCTCAGTGTTAACAAAGCAACTAATTTATTTAATGATTTTTATTTATTTACGCAAGCTACTTCTAAACAGCAACGCAGATAACTCTTTAACGTTGACCTGTACTATCTATGTAAGTATACTAGACAAAATTTTCTGAAATGTTGATCCGATCCTGAATAATACTTCTCGATGATTTAATGTTAGTTTAAAAGTGGTATAGCTGCTTGATGATTGGAGATTGTGAAGTTTGACAGTTAATATTTTTTTTATGTTACAAATAGCCCGCAAACGAGCAGACGAGCCACCTGATGGTAAGTGGTCACCGTCGCCCATGTACTAAACTTTACGCAAAGCCCTACCACCAAGCAGGCTGGCTTCTGGTTGATCAACAGCATATACCAAGATAGGAACAAATAACATAAATTCAAGAATGGACAGAAGCCGTTACATTACTCGGTGGTACAGAAATACCCACTTATTTTTGTTTATGTTAGCGACCGCCATTTACTCCATTGCCAACTTTTTTAGGTCGAGGGGCACTAAGCGTCGCCGGCCGCCAGTTGAGCGACCACAGTAACAACCGAGAGTCATCCCTTGACGATTCCGGTGTCGTCGACGACCATGATGACGGTGAGCACACTTCAGACGACCAAGCGACTACTCATCCGCGGCGGACGCATCTTTTGCCACCGCCACCGTCACATCCGCTTCACCCACAGTCTCATACGCCGCCGCCTACAGCGCCTCAGACTAAACCGGTACGTAAGATGAAGCTAAGTCCAGAAATATTTGTAGTATCAGTAGGTAGTTAAAAATAAATGAATTGAGAAATGAGCAATTTCAGTCACTTACTATGTGACGGAAACGAAGTCAAAACACAAATCTTAAGAAATCGTCTATAAATATTAGAATCTAACACACTATAAACTAAAGCAGCCTTTAATTAATTCTTTTAAAACTTGTTTTACTATATTTCAACTAAAATTATAGGAACAGAAAAAACAGGAGTCAAAAAATGTCTCTAAAACAGTGCAGCAGACAGAGAAATCAAAAAACGGTGAAAAGAGCAGCATTCAAGAAAGATATCCACTTAATCCTGACTACCTCAATCAGATCGTGGTGCTAGGTAATTCCGTCTCATATTAAAGGCACAATTTAAAGTCTCATATGTAATGCAATCAAAACACTTTGGTTAAATGTGGTCTTGTCAGGTTTGGTTGCGTTACATGTAACAAATATCTTCTGATTGGCACGGCTTCGACACAGAAAAGCACAGGAAATGTTACACGAAAAGACGCAGGCATTATTTCAGAATGATTGCTTTGCAAACACGAAGTATTTCTCAAGAGCTTATGGTTCTATAATTTTCAACCGATCTTTATATTCTTCCATCGTGTAGATTAGATTTTATACTGAATTTATATTGATATGCAGCCAATGACTTGCATGAATACACTTTTCTATACTTTTACAAACACACTATACATTCCCCCTTAGGTATTTCTTACATACTGTCAGTGCTTGCGTCCTTTTCCACTTTATTATCATCCAAAATAGTGTACAGACTTTGCAAGTATTTATTTTTAATGATAATATGATCTATGTAGCTGTTATGACCTCAATACTTCCTAACTACTTATGTTCTCAAACCTAATTAGTCACTCTTTTCAACTTGCATCTTCAAACAGATGATATTTTCTTTGGATGTCTGAAGCATTATGTAAGATTTTTTTTCTTAACATTATTACATTTAAGTATTCCATTTTTATAAGCCGTTTTATAATTCTACTTAAGTGCTTGATTCAAATGGTGCTTTAAAGATATTACTAGTTCGTAACATAGATTTAGAAAACAGTTGCACCGACATCTACTTAAAAGCTACTAAAAAGTAGAATGAACTGTGTAAGAATGTAAGCAGCCTATTTCTGTAAAACAGCCATTTGTCTCTCGTCTGAGACCATTTTATTTACATGAAAAAAGAATATTTTATAAAACAAACTATGCATCGTTTAACTTCAACTGAATCTTAACAAATGAAAATCAATGCAAGTATATAATATAAAAATGGAAATGTTACTTATTCATAGCATTTTATGAAATGTTCTCGATAATATACAGTTAAAAAACAAAATTTTATCGGCGTCATATTTCCTGGGCGCTTATTAAGAAATACCCTTGTGGTACTATACTAACGATGAATGGTTGTCTAGTGGCTGATAAGGTTCACCATTAGCTCACGTCACAATGGGGTGACGCCTCATTGGGCACTCTATACGACACTATTGCAATTTCGCTTCTACCCTCATTAATATCGTCAGGGGCGGACTGGCCATACAAGCGCGCGCCCGACCTCCCCCAAGCGGAGACGACGAAAATTAATGAGCTCAGTTTATTGGCAGCCACGCACAAATCTCATATGGGCAATTACGAGCAAAATTGCACTTACTTCACAGGTTAGTAAAACACAGACGCCAACGCTTTTGCCCCCCAGTCCACCCCTGTTCCTCACGGGAAGACTGCAGGGTGTCAATGCGATTGGTTGATTTGGTGTCGACTGATCGTCTAAGGAATCGCATTCAAGTCTTGTTTTAGGAAGACTATATAATATATTTATTATTATATAAATAATCTTTACCAGTAAATAAATTTTTGTTACTTCTATGCGATTCAATTTGGGATCAACAAAATTGAGTATTCCAATTTGGTCAGTGTTTTCCATTTAAATTATATATTGGCAATCCAAATTTTTTTGTACCGTGCATTTTTCTACGTATTTTCTTACTAGCCCCAATTTTCCGCTTCGAATTGCATGAACAACTTTGATTATTAATAACATTGACAACACTTACAAATGTTAGTTTAGATGATGTTACAGACGAAGGCTTTGCATTAAAGTAACCAATGCTTTAATACGCTTTTACTATCTTTTGTTGGTTTTCTTCGTGTTTTTTTTTTTTTTATCTTTTTGTCTCTTTCTGTGGTTCTTGCTGGCAGGTTTTCATTCGGGTCACTATCACTAATATTTACAATTGATCACAGATGAGCTCGTGGACAGGAACTGCGAATGCTGCGTTACATGCTGCATAGACTATGAAGGCTGGCTACAATTTCAAAACTGCCTGTATGGGATCGTAAAGGATCCTTTGTTTGAATTGTTTATTACAACGTGTATAGTATTGAATACACTATTTCTTGCCTTAGAGCATCATGGCATGAGTGAAAATGTTAGACAGGCATTAGATATAGGGAATAAGGTAACATGACCGTCTCTGACACCTGTATAATATACGTATACTCTAACCAGAAATATAGTTATTAACAGTTCTGTGTTTCAGGTATTCACGTCAATATTTACGTTAGAATGTATAATGAAAGTTATGGCGATGAGTAAAGACTTCTTCGCTTGTGGGTGGAATATATTCGATTTAATCATAGTGTCAGCGAGTCTTCTTGATCTCATATTTGAACTTGTTGATGGCCTATCTGTGTTACGAGGCCTTAGATTGGTAAGTTCGATTAGTATACTTCAACAAAGTCATGAATATATTTCATAACTCGAATGATTATTTTCTGGCTATTGTCCAATAATTTTAAATGACATCTTTTTGAGTATATCATTCAGAGTATTAAAACAATTTTTCGGTATTAAATTTATCCAATTATTTATTTCAGTTGCGAGTGTTAAAGTTAGCTCAATCTTGGACTACTATGAAAGTGTTATTGAGTATTATAATATCCACAATAGGTGCTCTCGGTAATTTGACGTTTGTGTTAGTGATAGTTATATACATATTCGCCGTTATTGGTATGCAACTCTTTTCAAAGTCTTACACTCCAGAAAAGTTTGATCCAGATCCCGTACCGAGGTAAGAAATCTTATAATTATATCGATTCATTTTAATTAAACAGAGATATATTATTATCATGTAAAATACTCTATAAAATATACAATTATGTAATAGAAATAAGAAAATAATATAGCATTAAGAAATGTATTAAATTCACCGATATTTGATCATTATGACATACCATTCAAACTTAATTATGTACATTTCTCCATTCATTCCATTGCGAAACTTTTTTACCGACTGAAGGTGGAACTTCAACGACTTCTTCCATTCGTTCATGATGATATTCCGGATCTTGTGTGGCGAATGGATCGAGCCGTTGTGGGATTGTATGCGTGCGGAGCAGGCCAGTGGGGCGGAAAGCTGTTTCTTCATCTTCCTTCCCGCCCTTGTGATGGGCAATTTTATGGTGCTCAACCTCTTTCTCGCCTTGCTGCTCAATAGCTTCAATAGCGAGGAACTTAAAAATAAAAAAGAGGTAAAATTAATATTTATAATATATTTCGATTTTTAAGTAGAGAATAACATTTTTTTTTATAAATGTAGTGATATAAAAATAACTTTTTGCTTTTTTAGGAAGTAGGGGAAGATTCAAAACTAGCTAAAAGTTTTGATAGAATACGTTCTATAGTAAGAAAAAAAGGATTCCTTATATCGAAAAGTAAAGAGACTGAGAAAAAATCTAAATTAGAAGAACTAGTCACCGAATTTATGATGAAACAACGCGCCTTGAAGGAACAAAAAGAGTCAATTCCAAGTGAACATAAGTTTTCGGCGTCTGTGCAGGAAACAATATTATTTCCCCATGACAATATTTATAGCCATAGTTATCAAGAAGCGTTAAATAGGTACATGATTTAATAATTGATGCAATAATAAAATGAAATTGGAAATATCTGTTTTAAAAAAATAATTTCTTGCAGGCCAATTTCTGTAGGATCCGATTTTGCATACCCCCATCTTTATCAAGCTAGTAATAATTTTAATCACGGTAGTCAAGAGACATTGAAAGACGTTCGCGATTTAGCTACTGAACATAAAATCACTAGTATTCGAGAAGATTCAAAGGAAAATCTAGATGAAACCTCACCCACAGAAAATCAGGTTGCAGCTCAGAGATTATTAAATCAAATGTCTTCGGGATATCACACACAGCCTTCAGATTCGAGAGGTACAAAATGAAATCTTGTGTACAAATCGTCATTAACTGTGTGTATTGTTTCCTAATATGTCGTACCATTTCAGATGAAAATGAACATTACGAGATGGCTCATATTTCGAGCCGTACAACACCAGAAACATTAAAAAAGCAGCCTACAAATCTTTTACTATACAGTGATTCACTAGCTAGATCAGGCGAAGAGGACATAAAGCATCCTTGGCAGACTTTAGTTTCTTACGTGGACGAGTTAACCGTAGGTGGCAGGAAAAACTCTAAAGGACAGTATATCGACGCAATGGGAAAATTTCCCGGCTTCGGAAAGCAGAAGGAGCCCAAAGTTCCTCAAGATTGCTTCCCTCGTCAATGTTATAAAACGTAAGCTTTTACAATGTATATTCAAATTCAAAATCATTTAATCATGTAGGTATTCTCTAAATACACTTATGCGCGTCGTTTTTTGCTTCTACTACCGTTTCGGAAAGGTCTTTAACATTGAGGAGATGAAACGGTAAAAGAAACTCCTCAGCACATCTTTTAAACAACATAGTAATTACAAAATTTTAAGCCTGTGCGGAACCGGTTTCGACA
>DWPT01002602.1:0-15895 GCA_018251895.1 Agathymus mariae mariae | reverse complement strand
GTGTCAACCAAAACCCAAACAGTAGAAAATATAGGGTCTTCAAGGTGATGGAGACGCTGACAGCAGATATCTTTACGAGCGTACACACAAACTCCGGCACGAGGATGAAAGTTGTGCTCTAATGTGTATCCAGGATAGCCCAAGTGCACTTTAAATGAGGGAAAGTGCAGCCGCAACCAAATATTTTCCCTCATGCTTTTCATTTTTGTTTTGCTAGGAGTGAATAGGAATAGAAAGGAGAATGCTAGTTAAACGAGGCGTCGCGTAGGTGACCAAACCGTGACAGAGTCAGAGTCGCCATGCCATCAGGGACTTAGTTTGGAGACCGCGGGGATGCCCGAATCACCCCGGAGATCGTCATCAGGTCCCCTCATCCGGTCGCCAACCGGCATGATAGATCCATCCCTGGATTTTTCGCAGTTGGCGGGGCAGCCTTTCGTGGGTGGCTGTCCCACTACTTGGGCCCCCTACTAACTACGGTCGACCAGCGATGCACCGTGCTTCGGATCCTGCTACCCTCCAGAGCTAAGCTCCCGACACAATTTACAACCAACCCATCAAAAGTGGTCCCGCTTACGCGACTGTTTAGACCCATTCCCCGTTCAGCTTCATCAGACATCATGCCGGAACACGACGAATCGCTTGGCGGCATGGCCTTGCCTGATGGGTGGTAACCAGAGCCGACAGCCGATGTTATCGTCTACGACCGGAGTTGCTGCTCGTTTTGCACTACCCAGGGGACACGTGTAGGGAATTTTGTGATCAAGTTACCTCCTACGGACGCGAGTAGCCCATCCCCATGTCTTGTAAATGTAATAATCAAAATTTACTCTTAACCCTTATCCATCGACCGCGATCATATTACGTAAAGAAATGTTACAGACAAGTTTTTTTTTAATGGTAGCTTACAAACGCACTCTCATATTATTTGTCTCATTATTGACCCAGATCTGGTTGACACCCATCTCCCAAGCTTGGCGTACACTTAGACTTCATCACCACTTACCTTCTGATTGTTTTTTTTTTGTCAAGCGTTAACTTATTTTATGTAGAAATATAAAAAAGAACATGGATTAGAACAGTTTTATTCAAATAGGGTGATGACGTCCACTTGTTGTGCTAAAGGCCTAGAGGGAGGTGGTAAGGAGCCCAAAAAAGGGCGGAGTGTTAAAGTGGTTAAGGGGGGCGATGGCTGATAAGTAAATAATGAAAATGACTTTAGATCGTCTGCACGTCACCATACGCGGCGACTTACTGATGTTTATGAGTGAATTCGAACCAGATCAACAAAGTTGTTAAAATCATCAGATATATCCTTAACGATAGATTAGTTTTGACACATTCACTTGACGTTGAATAAAAGATAAAAAGTTGCGTTTTAATTGCTCTCACTGCTTAAAAATGTTTGGTTTAGAATGTAAATTTAAACTACCGACCGGACTAATATAGCACATAATTAAATAAATTCAAGTAATTAATGTCATTGTGGTTTTTAAATTTTGGTGTACTAAAAATAAAATTGGGGGCTGTGAAAAATAATTGACTTTCAATTCAATGTGAGGGTAGACTAAATAAGTTTTAAAACCTCTGGACTAGAAGTTGATGAATTTGTCACAATAAGCCAACTGACTGTATTAGCAAAACGGCCAGCGGTACAAGCCAATGCAAACTAATTAACTGCGGGGGCAGTGGAATATTGTAGGTAAAACAGCATGCAGAACAACAGCATGCTCTTGTTTACATACTATTTGAAACAAATAATAATTAACCTCATTATAACAGATAAGTTTAAGTATGCTCAGCTTCCAACTTCCAACTTACTTTGTGGTAAATCTGTGTTTATGAAGTTCAGCAGAATTAGTAGTTCCACGTGGTTTGAAAACGACCGGGTGTTCTGCATAGCTCTTTCATGTTAGCTCTTTTTTGTGCTGCTGCTAAATATTGTATATATCTGTCACAAACAATTTTTGTCTCGTCGAGAATCGAACTTGAAACCTTCTCACTCAAGGCCTAGTTGTCCAAATAAGCTGCTGTTAGTTACCAAACAAACTTTAAACGAGGGATCAGCGACGGTTCGTAATCTCTGTACAAGAGAGAAATAGAAGAAAAACTGTTACACCGTCGTATACTAGTGTCACGACGTTGTTATTTTTAATATTCCCAGATCCACATACAGCAGTTAAACGCACCGGCAGGCATATCCAGCTACATCGGCAATGACATAACGGTGGCGGGTTCGTGGGCTCCCGTGGCGCTCGCCGTGGACTGGGTGGGCGACAAGTTGTACGTGGCCGACGCGATCGGACAGAAGATCGACGTGTTCGAACTGGATGGCCGCTGGCATGCAGTGGTGCTCGGCTCCAACCTCACCAGCCCGGCAGACATAGCGCTGGACCCCACCCTGGGGCTCATGTTTGTTGCTGATAGCAGTCAGGTAAACGAAACGTCTTTCGAACTCTTTGTTAGACAAATCTCTCATTTGGTAAATAGTATAAAGCAACTAGAAGATTAGAATAAATATTACAAAGCAATCCAATGACGAAATGACATCGTTGACGTTCACTTTAAGAACATATTTAAAAACTTAATGCTTCGATAAATGTTGATGTTGTTCATAATGAATTACATTTTTCAGATTATTCGAGCAAATATGGACGGAACACATTCAAAATCCATAGTTTCCGAAGCCACGTACAAGGCTTCTGGCATCGCCGTGGATACGATAGCTCGAAGGATATTTTGGTGCGACTCTCTGCTAGATTACATCGAAACTGTAGATTACGATGGCAATTATAGGTTCCTTGTGCTAAGAGGGCAACAAGTGCCCAGCCCCTCGCGACTGGCCTTATTCGAAGATAGAGTGTACTGGTCGGACAGCACTAAACAAGGAATCAGTTCCGTAAATAAATACGAAGGAGCATCTAGTATACAGGCTATATATAAAATGAAAGATATTAGAGATCCGAAAGCTGTAACTGTGATACATTCTCTTAAACAAACCTCCGTTAACAATCCCTGCGGGAACAATAATGGCGGATGCCAACAGATGTGTATCGTGACAGCCTTGCAGAATGGCGGCCTGGGGTATCGCTGCGCCTGTAACATCGGTTACAAATTACAAATGGATTTGAGAAACTGCATTCTCGTCGAAGAGTTTCTCATGTATTCCCAGCAGAGGTTCATTAAGGGTAAAGTTTTGGACCCAGTTATTGAAGGATTCAGCGATGCCATATTGCCCGTAGTATCCAGAAGGGCGAGGTTTGTCGGATTAGATTTTGATTACACAGACGAACACATCTACTATTCTGACGTGTTGCAAGACGTCATCTATCGGGTGCACAGAAATGGATCGACCAGGGAAATCGTGCTGGCATCTCAGAACGAGGGTGTCGAAGGCTTGGCAGTAGATTGGGCTTCGAAGAACCTATATTATATCGATTCTAGAAAAGGGACATTAAACGTACTGTCAACTTCGAATGTAGCTTACAAGAGAACGCTTTTAAAAGACCTGAAGAGGCCGCGCGCCATCGTCGTACATCCCAACAAAGGGTTTATTTTCTTCTCTGAATGGGATCGCCCAGCGAATATAAGTCGCGCTAATACAGACGGAAGCGGTCGGCTAATATTCGAAAACGTCACACTAGGCTGGCCTAATGGGTTATCGATAGACTTCGACAAGAACAGATTGTACTGGTGTGACGCTCTTCTAGATCACGTTCAACATTCCCAGCTGGACGGTACTGACGTAAAGACGGTGAACTCGAGGCTCATCAAACATCCCTTCTCGATCGTCATCCACGGAGATTGGATGTACATCACCGACTGGAGGTTGGACGCGATCGTTCGCTTACACAAGCTGACCGGCGAACAGGAGGATATAATGGTTCGCGAACCGCAAACAAATAGGCTTTACGGCGTAAAGGTATACAGCAGGCAGGTTCAAAAAATCGATCCGATGCAACCTTGCGCGCATAACAACGGAAACTGCCAAAAACTGTGCTTTGCGATACCTAGAAACAACACAGAGCTGCTGACTGTCAAATGCGGTTGTCCATACGGGGAGAAACTGGCTCCAGACAGCGTCAGCTGCATCCCGGACCCGAACTCCGAGCCGCCGGTGCAGGCCTGCCCGAACACCTGGGATTTCACGTGCAACAACCAGCGCTGCATACCCAAGAGCTGGGTCTGCGACGGCGACGACGACTGCTTGGACAACAGCGACGAGGAGCAGAACTGCACCAGTGAGTGACGTGCACCGGAATTTGTTACATTGATATTTAATACTTCGCTATTTAACTTTTATAATACGACACTTGAAATTGCATAATTTTTAATTATTTAAAATAATAATAAATTTTATAGTAGCAGTATAGATTTGCATACTTATGTGCCTACGAGTAATTCTGATAAACTTACCTGTTAACTGCCACTTTGCCTAAATTATAATTGCGGTTTAAAGGCGGTCGATTACCATCCGCGGGGTTATCTAAACTAGGCGCGTACTGATTTCCAGAGACAACTTGCAGCGCCTCAGAGTTCATGTGCAAATCGGGCCGCTGCATTCCGGCGATGTTCAAATGCGACTCCGAGAACGACTGCGGCGACTTCTCCGACGAGACCGGCTGCGTGAACGTGACGTGCAGCTCGTCGCAGTTCCAGTGCGACAACGGCCGCTGCGTGCCCAACACGTGGAAGTGCGACTCCGAGAACGACTGCGGCGACAGCTCCGACGAAGGGTCGCACTGCGCCGAGAAGACGTGTGCCTACTTTCAAGTAAGTGTACCGCAACATCCGGTTATATAATTCAGTGCAGATATGTTCATCTAATTACGATCTTATAAGATTATACTGGAATAAAATGTTAAAAATAGTATTCTGAATCAATAAAGTTACGTAAATTGAATGAGGTTTATCAAATATTGAGATTCTGATAAGATTATCTGATCTGATTATTATTAAGTGTCTAACCAGATTTTAAGGTGCGGCGTATAGTAGATCCTCTATAATATATAGCCTCATACGTTCCTGCCCAATGACACCCTTAATTCCTCAAACAATTTTGCACAATACAATATTATATTTTTAAATAACATACTTATATATTTTGTTGGTATTTGCAATTTTTTGCACACCTTGTTCTTATCGTATTTACTGTACCAAGTCACGCAGATAGTTTTACGCAAAGTATTTAATTCTATAAGACACTGGCTGGTTTTTAGTTGTATCGGAAATTCATATATTTATGAATACAATAGTTGAACGTTAGATTATTTCGAATAAATTATATATTCTTGTGATTAATATTAAATTTTCGTGTACATCGTAAATCGGCTTGTGTCAAGAAACAAATACAACAGGTTGACAGTTCCATAATGATCCAACTCCGACCAAAATGAAGCTATCAAAAAGCGCTGGAAATATTTTGGTATAGCATCTATGTTGAATGGTATATCACTGTCAGGAATTACTATCAGAAGTATTCAGTAATATGAGTAGCGAACGACCGAACCCGGGATTCCGGTGGTATTTCTAATTTCTGGAAGATGTGCTGGCAGCGTTCGGGCACGTAGTGGGAGGTGTCTGAGGAGGAGAAGAAAAAGTACTGAAATGCATGAAACATTGTAAAAATACTAGCGGAATTTTAATATTAAGGTTTAAGATTAAATAATAAAAAAAAAACATTTTGTATGTTTCACGTATTGTGTATGTATACCAACATATTAAATTAGTTTACATGTCCCCGAACTGGCCACTGCATCCCCGTTTCGTGGGTGTGCGACGGCGATGACGACTGCTATGACAAACAAGACGAAGCCGACTGTCCGCCAGTTTCATGTCTGGCCAGTCAATTCAAGTGCGCCGACTTGAAACAATGCGTACAGGTACAGACAGGTCTTTTAAAACTATTTGTATGCTTTATGTTGTCAATAGTGTCAAGATAAAAAATATTGCTAATAATAATTATAGTATGATGTTGCTACGGCTGAGTATAACAAAGTAAAGGTCTCAATGAAGTTCCTAGTAAAACTTTTAATTGAAATGTTAATCGAATTTTTGGTTTTGTATTAAAAACCTTTGTTTAGTCAAAAGTTATTGCTAATGTTAGTCACATATAGTAATGTGGTAACTACACGTGTAGGAAGCTTACAAATGTGACGGTATACCGGACTGCAACGACGGCAGCGACGAGGCCGGCTGTCCGTCGCTGGCGCCGCACCAGTGCGCGCCCGACAAGCAGTTCCAGTGCGTCTCCTCGGGGATCTGCACGCCGCACACCTGGTACTGTGACGGTGAGTGATGCACACTCAGCCACATAGCCATAGCCGTTTGTTGATAGCTGGGCGTGTACAGTGAACTCTCACGATGGATACGTTATAAAACAAATGGTAATTTTTCTGAAAGCAGACAGAACTGAGCTCAGTCCAATTGATAATTGATGCTGCCTGTTTTGACTATGAGATTAATTCATTAATTATATTTCATGAAGTTGAGTAAGAATTACGTTTAGTTTATGTGCGAGAACCGATACTTAATTATCAAAAAACAGAGCCAATTGTTTTTATTAAGAAACCATAAAAAATCATAGTTTCTTCTTATCCTTAGTTTTAAAATATTTATTATATAAGTGGCACAAAGATGAGTTAACATTGAACAACATTGCAACGCGAATGATCTAAGTGAACGAATATCGTACACGGTTGACGGTTGTCGTGCAGGCACGCCGGACTGCGAGGACCTGTCGGACGAGCCGGCGGGGTGCGGCGCGGCGGCGTGCGGCGCGGGCCAGTTCCGCTGCGCGTCCGGTCGCTGCATCTTCAAGGCGTACGTGTGCGACGGCCGCGACGACTGCGGCGACGGGTCCGACGAAAGCGTCGAGCTCGCCTGCAAGCCGCCTGCCTTCAGGTGTGTACGTCCACGGCGCAGCGACCTGCCTCCGTACGGCTGTACGCTATACGAATTAATATTTGGTGACCTATTTCTGCTTTAAATGGTATTGTATGGATGATATTAAATATAGCACCTACGAAAGTAAAAGTAAAAGCAAACACACTAGCGGCCCGCTCCAACTTCGTTCGGGTTGAACAATTTTTCAAACAGGTGCCTTGATTCCGGAAATTACCCCCCGCATACACGCAAATTCAACAAGATCATCACGACTCATTACATTAATTTATATATTATTTCAGATGTCCATCGGGACAATGGCCATGCCCCGGTGTATCCGGCAGGTGCGTTAACATCACCCAAGTTTGCGACGGCAACTCGGACTGTCCCAACGGAGCCGACGAAGGCCCGGGCTGCGACTTCGCAGAATGCGAGCATCGAACAGGTCTTTGCACCAACACCTGCAAACAGACACCCATCGGGCCCCTTTGTCTCTGTCCGAGTGGAGAGGAGTTGGAAGCGGATGGTTTCACTTGTAAAGACATCGATGAATGCAACCCACCGGGACTCTGCTCGCAGACGTGCACCAACACTAAGAGGTCCTACTTCTGCGGATGCGTTGAGGGATATCAGTTGGCTGGCGATAAGCATTCCTGTAAAGCTAATAATCACTCTAGCGCCTTCCTAATCATATCGAATAGGCATTCCATACTTGTAGCGGATTTAAACGAACAAGGCCTGGAAAGAGTACCTATTAACGTAGAGAACGTAGTCGCGACCGCTTCTAACATGCACACCGGTACTATATTCTGGTCTGATATGAAACTGAAGAAGATATCTAGACTGGATCGTGGCAGTGAACCGCAGGTTATTATTTCCACCGGTCTAGATCTTGTTGAGGGTCTAGCGTATGATTGGGTAGGAGGTAATATTTACTGGTTGGACAGTAAACTCAACACGATAGAAGTGGCCAAGGAGGACGGCAGCGCAAGAACAGCTCTGATGAGCGGAAATATAACTCAACCTAGAGGAATGTGCTTGGATCCCGCACCGAATGCTAGGTGGTTGTTCTGGACTGATTGGGGAGAGAATCCTCGTATCGAAAGAGTTGGCATGGATGGAACGCAACGTATGGCCATTATTACTACAAAAATCTACTGGCCGAACGGCTTGACTCTAGATACAGCGACTCAGAGAGTTTACTTTGCTGATTCGAAATTGGATTTCATTGATTTCTGCTACTACAATGGCTCGGGAAGACAGCAAGTGCTAGCCGGCAGCCATTATCTGTTGCATCCACATTCGTTGACACTATTTGAAGAAACATTGTATTGGACGGATCGTCAACTGAACAGAGTGTTGTCGGCGCACAAGTTCATGGGCACCAATCAGACTGTAGTCTCACATTTAATATCGCAGCCTCTGTCGATTCACGTACATCATCCATCGCTCCAGCCACAGTATCCATCTCCATGCAAAAAAGACTCCTGTCAACATCTATGTTTGCTCAGTCCGAACAAGTCAGTAGAATATACTTGCATGTGTAAACCAGGCTATAAATTGCTGCCTGATGGCAAATGTATTGAAGGTAATTCATTACATAACGGTTTAAAACTTATTTTTCTGCTTCTGTTACGTACATAATTTTTAACGTAAAATTTACACTTTTTAGAGGAGACGTCGTACTTGATGATATTGAAGGGGTCTCAAATTATTGACTTGGCGACGGACGGATCTGGCAGAGCTGCTCAGCTATCGCCTGTTGTTGGCATTTCAGGTAGTTTCAAACAAATCACTAGTTAAAGGTAAGTCCTATAAATCCATCATTAAGTATTAAAAATTATCATAAATTTTTCAGGAGGTGTTCAATTAGATTATGATCGCCAAGGTCACATGTTGTACTGGTTACAATCTATATCTGGAGATAGCGACGACGAGAACTGCACAGTCTATAGCATGCCGTATGGAGGTGGCAACAAGGTGGAGTTCCTTGGGCAGGATACAGGCATCGTAGGGGCTCCTTCCTCTATCGCCTTCGACTGGCTCGGCCGCAACTTGTACTTGGCTAACAGAGTGGCTAGCAATATTGAACTCATCAAGGTGGACGGCAAAATCAAGTATAGAAACATCGTGCTGGCTAATGACGGCAACAAGACTTCAGTTGCCAAACCCAAGGGCATTTGCTTGGATCCGACTGAAGGGTAAGAAATGTTCATAATTTTTGTAATATAATTTTAAACTCAATGAAACTGGAATTAATTATTTATTTTGTTTAACATTTTCTTTTGTTTTAGAAAAATATATTGGGCTGACGAAGGCGGATATGGGGTACCAGCCAAAATTGGCAAGGCAAATATGGACGGTTCCTACCCAGTTATATTAGTGGACTCCATTGAACGGCCAGAAGCTGTGGCCATTGATATTGAAAAGAAAATTGTCTACTTTAGTACTCAGTACCCCGCTAGCGTCAACAGTATTAATACCGAAGGTAACGATAGAAAGACAATTCTTACCGAAGAAAATGCTATATCTTACCCCAAAGTCATCGCCGTGCTAGATTCGAGGTTGTACGTTCTAGACCCTCGTCATGAGAAGATCATAAAAGCGTATCTACCCAACGGAGATAACATTAAGGTCATAATGGACAACGAGAGCGATTTAAAATCATTGACTATATTCCAAAAGAGAAAAATTATGCACCATCCCTGCTCGCAGAATAATGGCGGATGTGAACAAATTTGTATACCAGGTGAGGGAGGCTCGCGAATTTGCGCCTGCTCCGTAGGCTACCGGAAGGACAACGAGGTTAACTGTCTGGCCTACAGGACGTTTGCAGTAGTTTCGCAGTTGGATCTCATCCGAGGCTATAGCTTAGACAGTAGTGCCGAAGCCATGGTTCCCGTAACTGGCCTGGGGCATCATATTCTACATGTTGACGTCCATTTCGCTGAGAACTACATATACTGGGTGGAGTTTAACAGGGGACAGTGGAATGGCATATTCCGTATCAAACCGAACGGTACCGAGCTGGAACACGTTATTAAAGATGGCATCGGAAGCAATGGTATCAGAGGCTTGGCAGTGGACTGGGTTGCTGGCAATTTGTACTTCACGAATGTCTTCCCACATGAAAATTATGTAGAGATTAGTTGGCTCGACGGTTCTAATAGGAAAGTTCTAGTAAAGACGACCATGGATGCCCCAAGAGAATTAGCGGTAAATCCTCTTAAAAGGCTGCTTTACTGGATAGACTATGGCCAATATCCTCGCATCGGAAAAGCTTACCTCGACGGAAGTAATTGGCAGACTTTAGTGAGTTCCGGTATATCCAATCCCCGGGATTTAACCATAGATATGTTAACTCATGACGTATATTGGGTTGATTCTAAATTGGACCAAATTCAAAAAATCTCATACAATGGGGGGAACAGGCAGCTCATCAGATCAAATCTTCCTAATCCAATGGGTATCGCCATACATACAGGTAACGTTTATTGGGTGGACCGAAATCTACAAACAATATATAAGGCTTCAAAATTACCTGGGAACATGTCAATGCCTGAGAAAATGCGGACAAATCTACCAAAATTGAGAGACATTGTGATATTCGACGTGAACAATCAACCGACGGACGATAACAATCCGTGCAGGAAGCTAGGTAATGGTAGATGTGATCAGCTTTGCTTCAGTTATCCTCCCGAAGCAAATAAAGAATATTCCCACAAGTGCGACTGCGCCACTGGACAAATATCAACTAGTGATCCGAAAAAATGTAGTGTCGTTGACGAATACCTCGTCTTTACAACTAGAACTGAAATTCGCGCCGTCAACTTGGATCCTAAATCAACAGGAGTTCCGTTTAAACCTATCGGTAATCTAACTAATGTTGTGGGCGTCGAATTTGATTACGCCGATAACAGGTTATTCTTTACGCAGATTCGCCCGTGGGCTAGGATAGCTTGGATGTCTGTCAATAATCCAGATATGTCCAATATACAAAATATTATTACCAAAAACATCAACCCCGAGGGTATCTCATACGACTGGACCCAAAGGAAAATATACTGGACTGACAGCTCCAACAACTCAATTTATGCTATGAACCTGGATGGTACTGAAATGGTCATGATTGCTAGAGTGGAACGGCCTAGGGCTATTGTCGTAGATCCTTGCAATGGAACATTATATTATACTGACTGGGGCCGTTTCGGAACATCTGGAAAAATATACAGAACTACAATGGCGGGATCTTTCAAGAAAGCTTTCATAGATAAGGACCTTTCTCAACCCAGTGGTCTTACTATCGATTTTGATGAAAACATGTTATACTGGACTGATGCAGTACGTGAAAAAATTGAACGATGCAAATTAGACGGAACGGGTCGAGAAGTTTTAATATCGGCTACAATCTATCCTTTCGCCATAACAGTATTCGGAAATTACATATACTGGACTGATTTGCAGTTACGAGGAGTATATCGAGCCGAAAAACACACTGGGGCCAATATGATTGAAATGGTAAAGAGGCTAGAAGATTCTCCTAGAGACATCCACGTTTATAGCACTAGTCGACAGAAATGTCAAAAGAATGCTTGCAATATTAGTAATGGAGGTTGCGCTCAGAGTTGTCATCCAGCCCCAAACAACTCTGTAGAATGCAAATGCGACGACAACACGAAACTGGTGAACGAAGGACGAATGTGCGTGTCCAAGAACATCACTTGCGATCCGAGCAAGTTCTTCTGTGCGAATGGCAAGTGTATCAGCCGGATGTGGTCCTGCGATGGCGACGACGACTGCGGTGACAGCACCGACGAAGATAAAAATTACTGCGCTTACCATTCCTGCTCGCCCAACGAGTTCCGTTGCAATAACGGCAGATGTATATTCAAGTCCTGGAAGTGTGATCACGAAAATGATTGCAAGGATGGTTCGGACGAGGAAGGTTGTGTCTATGCGCCGTGCGACGAGGGAGAATTCACCTGTCTTAACTCTCGCTGCATCACGATGTCGCAGGTCTGCAACGGCATCAACGACTGCAAGGACAACGTCACTTCTGATGAAACTCACGAGCGTTGCCCCAGGAATACTACCTGCCCGGCGAATCATCTCAAATGTGAGAAAACGAACATTTGCGTAGAACCTTATTGGTTATGCGACGGCGACAACGATTGCGGAGATAATTCTGATGAGGATCCCTTACATTGCGCGCAACGCACTTGTCCACAGAATAGTTTCCGTTGTCCGAACCATCGATGTATTCCGGCGACGTGGTACTGTGATGGAGACGACGACTGTGGCGACGGGGCTGACGAACCTCCGGAGTACTGTCGTTCGGAGGGCAGAACCTGCTTCGGAGATCTATTCACTTGCGACAATGGAAACTGTATACCAAGGATATATATTTGCGACGGTGACAACGACTGCCTCGACAACAGCGACGAAGACAACCGTCACCAGTGCAACGAAAGAAAGTGCGACGCAGAAACCGAGTACACATGCGCCGAAAATAAGCTTTGGGGACGAGCGCAATGCATTCCTAGGAAGTGGATCTGTGATGGTGATCCGGATTGCATCGACGGTGCCGATGAGAATACCACAATCCACCACTGTTCTACCCCTACACCTTGTTCAGATGATCAATTCCAATGTAAGAACGGCAGGTGTATCAACGTTGGATGGGTATGTGATCACGATAACGACTGCGGTGACGGTTCCGACGAAGGTAAGCAATGCAACTCCCAGTACAAGCAATGTACGGATCAGGAGTTCAAATGCCAAAACTTCAAGTGCATAAGAAACCACTTCAGATGCGACGGCGAAGACGATTGCGGCGATCATTCCGACGAAGTCGACTGTGCGAAACAGAATAAAACATGTCCCGCCGGCCAGTTCAAATGTAACAATGATCAGTGTATTGATAATAAATTAGTTTGCAATAAAGTCTCCGATTGTTCCGATGATTCCGATGAACCTGCTCACTGCAACGTGGATGAATGTGCCAAATTAGAAATTAACCAATGTGGCCATAAGTGTATTGATACATTGACTGGATATTACTGCGATTGCAATCAAGGGTACAAACTTCTGAGCGATGGTAAGGCCTGCGCCGATATTGATGAGTGTATTGAAACTCCTGGAGTTTGTTCGCAGTACTGTTCGAATACGCCCGGTTCATACTACTGCAAATGTAACGACCAATACTACGAAAGAGAGCGCGACGAGCATACCTGCAAAAGGAAGGATAATATCTCAGCGTGGGTTATCTTTACCAACAAGTATTACGTCAGGAATATGTCAACTGATGCAAGTGTTTATAATTTGGTTCACCAAGACCTCATGAACGTCGTTGCTATTGATTTCGATATCAAAGAGCAAAAAATGTACTTCGCTGATGTCTCAGCTAAAACTATTTATAGATCAGATTACTCTGATCCAAACCCAACTAAGGAAGTGATCGTTAGGCACGATTCTCACGGGCTAGAAGGTATCGCAGTTGACTGGATTGGACGGAAGCTTTATTGGCTAGATAGACATTCTAAAAATCTGGACGTTTCCGAACTGGATGGTACCAGAAGAAAAACCTTGAAGACGGGAATTGCAGACCCTCGCGCAATAGTTGTGCATCCAGGCACTGGGTACCTCTATTACACTTCATGGCATCTTCAAGCCTACATCGGTAAAATAGGCATGGATGGTTCGAACTTTAGTACAATATTGAATTGGGAAGATGATATAGCCTGGCCGAACGCCTTGACCATAGACTACTTTACAGACAGGATTTATTGGGCAGACGCTCACTTGGATTACATCGGCTCAGCTGACTTAGAAGGCAAGCACAGGCACGTAGTGTTATCGGGCAGTAAAGTACCTCATGTATTTGCGCTCAGCTTATTTGATGACGAAATTTACTGGACCGATTGGAATCTCAAAGCCATAAGCAAAGCGAACAAACATTCTGGAAATAATTTAACGATCCTTAGAAATACCACCCATCGACCTTATGATATTCACGTGGTACATCCCTTGAGACAGCTTCCGTATCCTAACCCATGCAGCACCAACAATGGAGGGTGCTCTCATTTGTGCCTCATTGCGCCACCACACGAATCTAGTTATCTAAACATTGAAGGCTATGGCGAGGAAGGTGCGACAACGTATAAATGTGCTTGCCCGAACCAGTTCTATCTAGCACGAGATAAGAAAACTTGCATCGCCAATTGTACTGACGGTCAGCACCGATGTAGCGGCCGCGATGAAAAATGTATTCCCTGGTTCTGGAAATGTGACGGTGAGAAGGATTGCATGGATGGGTCAGATGAGCCTGACACATGCCCAGTGAGACACTGCCGAGCGGGATCGTTCCAGTGTAAGAACACGAACTGCACACCCGCTGCTACCATTTGCGATGGCACCGACGACTGCGGGGATGGTAGTGATGAAGCACAATGTGCACATGAGTGTCCGCTTCTTGAGTTCAAATGTAAATCTAGCGGCAGATGTATTCTCGATAGTTGGAAGTGTGACGGTGACACCGACTGCAAGGACAATAGTGACGAGGATCCAACGATGTGTCATAATCGACCTTGTAATCCTGATACGGAATTCTCCTGTAAGAACGGCCGCTGCATCCCGAAGTTGTGGATGTGCGACTTCGATAACGATTGTGGCGATGATTCGGACGAGCCCGCATACATGTGCCGGCAGAAGAACTGCACGACCGGCTGGCGACGCTGCCCGGGCCAATCGAACTATAGATGCATCCCGAAATGGTTATTCTGCGACGGCAAGGATGACTGCAGGGATGGGTCTGATGAACTTCCGGAGAACTGCCCGACTTGCAACAGCGATACCGATTTCACCTGTGAGAATAAGCGCTGTATACCGAAGCAGTGGCTGTGCGATTTCACGGATGACTGCGGCGACATCAGCGATGAAGCAGAATCCGTCTGCCAACACAAGTATCGGGAATGTTCCGAGTCTGAATTCAAATGTGGAAACGGAAAATGTATCTCGTCCAGGTGGAGGTGCGATCACGAAGACGATTGTGGAGACAACACTGATGAGCTGGAATGCGGTGGATTTAAATGCAAGAATGGGACCTTCCAGTGTAAATCTGGTCATTGCATTGCGGCGTACTTTCGATGTGACGGAGATCGGGACTGCAGGGACTTGTCCGATGAGATCGGATGCCCGCCGCGGTTCCCTGGAGGGAGATATTGTCCGGAAAGCAGGTAAAAATTGCCTTAACATTAGAAGGAATTTAAAGCACTTAATTAGCAATCGATACTGAGATATAAAAGAACATTACCTTAAATTCGTTACAGATTCCAATGCGCGAATAATCTGTGCGTGTCACAATCGGACCTGTGCGACGGCACGGATGACTGTGGCGACGGCTCGGACGAGGCTAGTTCCATCTGCACCAACTTTAATTGTGACACGCTACGTCGCTTCCATTGCGACAATCACCGCTGCGTGCCGAGGTGCCGATTATTGTGCATTTTTAAAAATTACACCTCGTCGATAATCACTTTTCGATCTATCTCTACTTCGCTCGGTATGCGTATATACACAAATTATAAAGCAATAAGATCATTCGTAATGAACGTCACCATTTCCACCTTTTCTAGGTACCAAGTGTGCGACGGCGTAGACAACTGTGGCGACGGCTCGGACGAGAACAACATGACATTGTGCGCAGCGCGCTCGCGGCCGTGCGACCCGCTCACCCAGTTCCAGTGCGCCAACCGGCACTGCGTCCCGCGCACGCGCCTCTGCGACCTGGCCGATGACTGCGGCGATGCCAGTGACGAGCGGGGCTGCCATCACACCATGACGTGCTCGCCGCACGACAAGGGTGAGACATCTATCAACTAGTGCATACTTGCGCGAGTGTTCGACCGCGTGCTGAACGTTTTCCTTTTTTTTTAATGGTAATAGCCGACAAACGAGCAGACGAGCCACCTGATGGTAAGTGATCATCGTCGCCCATGGACATCAGCAAGAC
>DWPT01002601.1:0-15896 GCA_018251895.1 Agathymus mariae mariae | reverse complement strand
AGTGACGTTAGTATCGTATTAATATTAATGTCAATATTTGTCAATATTTATACGATGAGTGACTATTAAAAGAATTTAAAGTGTTTTATAATTTTTTTTTTGACATAATGTAATTGTTGACTTATCAACCTTCTTTTTTCTTTTTTTATCTTACTACCTGGTCAGCTAGTAGTAACCCGGTCTACCAGTAACCCGGTTGGGTTACCGGTCCCGAATAGCAGAATAAATATTAAAAAAATATATTAAAGAATCGACTGTTAAATACTGCACTAATCTAATACGAGTTTTGTCATATAAATAGTTACAATTTATTAAGTTAATACAAACGAACAATTTATTAAGTAGTACTGCACTCGTATATTATTGAAACAATTGTACATTAATAAAAGTTCATATTAAAGTGGCCAACGTGAGACACTGTCTATGTCACAGGACTTGTAGTTGATATAATGAAATGAGAGCGCGCTTGCCACATTTATCTCGTTTCTCTAACGAAGACTTGGTACATTTTAAGTTTTCTTGAAAAGACAAGAATTGAAAAGTATATAAAAAAATGAAGCTAGCGACAGCGACTTCTCAAATTGTAAATATATTTTATATACATATACATGTACTATACAACATGTTTTTTTCTTTAGTTTAATTTAAATTTGAGTGCGTGGTCGATAACGAAACAATAAACCGCACTATATCCACTTTACTCGCGACCAAAATACCTTAAGAGAATTCAATATTTATAACAATTTGCCAGTGTTTACTTCGGTGAATTTTTTATTATTTTATTACTTTGAGACGTTTCCAATCCAATGTTTTGAATTACTCTGTTCATATTTATTGTATGCCTTTAGATTTGTTATAGGAAACTTTTAAATGCAATTTATAAAAATTATCTTCTGGAATTAAAATCATGTCGTGGTTTAGGAAAATGACAATTTCTTAGAAAACAATCGATGTTAAATTAAAATTTTGATAGCGATGTCTTCAAGCGATTTCCGACCTATTGCAGGACATGGGTATTTTCTGGTGATTGAGGAGGCGTAGTCGGTACGCCAAAATACTGCACCAGTGCGAATAAGTGGCGGCATACAGTTATATTTTATGTTTTACTCATAACTCGCTACCGTTGCGCTTCAGCAAATCTAATCTTATTACTAAGCATACGTTAAAATTTTAAAAAGTACAAATTCAGCCTTGTAGCAGTTTTATTATAAGTGTAAGGCGACATAACCCCTTTTCACTAATTAAAAAAGAAATTATTAATGTACATTTTAAATGTCCAAGTAGTAAATTAATATTGCGTCACTTTTATTTGTGGATGTTAAATATTAACTCTATTATGAAAATGAATTTTATTTTTCAGAAGTACAAAAATATGCTTGCACGTACTGTAGGTAAGAACTCATTAGAACTAATTTAAATTGTAGATCTGTTGGACTGAAGAGACATTATTGTTTGACATGGTCAAATTAATTTATTTCAAATCGTGAAGATAGCAGTGAAGACTAGCACTTTTTCAATGATATATTAAATCCGGGTCCTTAGAAATAGCTATAAGTCTGGAACAGACGTCAAATAGTATTTTTTTAGAATTTCTAAATAGTTAACCATGCCTGCAGTAGCGAATTCGATTACTTTAAAACTACACTTATGGTTATGCAGTGATTTGTGTCAATCTGAGAAGATATACGCAACTTCTGACGCTATGACATTTAAATTGGCGACTAATCCATACCAACAATCTGCACAGAGGTAATTACGAAGAGATTGAATATTTATGAAGAGATATCACTGACATCAGTTTCCTTTACGTATCTATCACATTAATTTTTCACGTCTCGTATAAATACTCGCTTTTAAAAGGTGATCCAAACACCGTAAATTACTAAAATCACAAATATAAATCAAATTAAGGAAACTTAGCCTTGATCACAACAGTCGTTTTACTATAAACACCGGATAATCGTAGGCGCTGATTAATGCACGCAAAATGGATCCAGCTACATAAATATAGCCCCGATGATTCAGATATGACATAATGCATAACGGCTAATGGGCGTGTAACTGTGAGTTTGCAAGGTGTAGTGAGTGTTGATTCAAGTTCATTCATTCAAAGTATGCACGTTGACTTTGTATGCGAACTTAATCGGACTACTCGGGAAAAATTCGTCTCAAAGCTCTCTTACCGTCGAAGTGTAAGACGCATGTTAATTTAAGTGAATATCGTAATAAAAACAACATCTAATTTACTAATAAATTGCCACATCACCGCATAAAATTGCTAGTGTACATACATTTTTAATCGTATTTATTTTGATTGTTATTACCTCAGAATTCCGTCATTTATTAACCGATTTGTTATCTTCCTTTGTTTGAGAAGGGACACTTCCTGGTTCGTTCCAATGAAAGTTGCAAAAAATACCTCCCTTCATCGTAAAAAAAAGCTAAATTATATTGTTCACCTTAACCCCTCTTTTAGTTTGAATTTTGTATTTTCAGTTAGAATTCGAAGTCGGATTTTTTGTTAAAATATTTGTTATAGATATTATGAAAGACCATGTCCCGGGAACAATAAATTATGAAATAACTCCCGGAAGCCATTGATCAACAGACGGGCACGTTAGAGACTGGGCTGGTCCGACAAACGATACGTCAAAAACAATACCAAATTCAATTTATTATACAGCAATTTTTTGGACACCCTGTAAATAACAAAGTTATGTAGCGATTTTTCAGACGTTAAGCAGACAACAACAGATAGGCAAAACATGCTTGAGAAAGGGCTCGCTTTAATACTGAATACCATGTACATATTACAGAAAGTAATGGATTTACCACTTAACAGAAACAGATGTTTAAATAATAATTGACAATATAAGAACAAAAATAAATAAAAACGAACTTTCTAATCATGCATTAATTAAATCTATTCCAAGTGTAAATTAATTATTAAATCTTAACCCTGTCGGTAATTAATTCATCGAAATCATGGTAATTATAGATTATATTTGTCCATATAAAAATTTATATCAATTTTAATAAATCATCTTAAGGGTAATAAAAACTTAATTTTCATTGCACTCACTTCACATTTGAGACTACCTTCAAATCAAAACATTATTTTCATGTTCTAGTTGAAAAAAAAAATATATTAATATCATTATTATATTTTTCTACTATCAGAATTTAATAGTCACTTTGACGGACATTATTTAATTATAACAGTAGCAACGGTTGTCAGCAATAAGTCTGTTGTGTATGAAAATGACGTCACATGACGTTCTGCTGCTACAGCAAATAGCCTTCTTAACATTGAAGGTAAGGACCATCTATCACAGCGATATCATCATCGAACTAAGGCAGTCTACCATCCTTTTCTAAAAGACCTTAATGGGGTTAAGTCCTAACTTGGACTTATTTTTTCGAACCTACTTTTCAGAAGACTGCCAGCGAATACATGTAATACATTACACAATACATTGTTTAATATACATTTGTCAATAAATAAAATTATAAAATTTAAATAAATAATGAGTATATATATAATAAGAGATGAAAGTATTTATTTCCTTCCTTCCTTTAAATACCCTACAAAATGACATCTATACATATAATAAAATTCTAATAAGGGCCTTTATTAACGTAATAGAACCCAAAACATTAGTCATAAGATTTTTGTCTGTTTGTCTGTCTGCCTGTTTGTCTGTGCGTTTGTTCGTGTTAATTTCAAAAACAGTTTTACCGACTTCGTTACGGTTTTCACTAATGTATTGCAGTAAGCGTCACTTAATATTTACAGTTCGTTTTATTTCAGTCCGTCCCTGAATAAAAAAGTTATAAATATATTTCTAATACACAGACTGAGAAAAACCCAGCCCTAAAACAAAGCGGTATGCCATTTTCTAAGCGTAAGATAAATTTTCTGCAGCGAAGCGAGGGCAGTTTGCAAGTAATTGAATATGAGGTAATATGTAGCGACGAAAAATGTTCACACTCAGCCACTGTTCGGGGGCACTGACACCCTGTGGCTATTGATTTTCTCGCATTGTCAAATAACTGAAGCTTAAAATTAAAAGCGTTCCTTTGACGCGAGTGACATGACAGTTACACTTTTTTACCTTCTTAAGATTACAGAGGAATTAAATTGCGAGCTTATAGGTAACTTCCGCTTATTTCAATGCAAAGGTAATCATAGAAAAAATATTATTTATATTATGCATAACGAACTTTTCTTTCTTCGAACGAAGTTTATTCCACAATTGTTTTACATTGACTTTAATTAATTGACTAATTAAAAATCATCATATTGATATTAAGTTTATTCAATTTTATTCTTTTAGGTGAAAGTTTTTATAATTTTTTTACATCAGAAACATAATTGTCAGAAACATAATAATCAAAACATTGTCTATTTATCTTCAAAACGTCCATACTAAATTTTTTTTCCCCATAAGAATTGAAATAAGGTTATGAAATGTATAAAGGTTTCTGATCTTCCACTAGAACTGGAATTACTATTCGTCGTAATTGGGTCAAACCTCCAGTGAATGCAGATGATTAGTTAAATCGAAAACTCCATATAATCTCTACTTATAGCTGGAATAATTTTTAGGATAACGAACAGTTATGATGTATGTTGAGTAATTTTGAAATTAAAACTCCTATACCCGTGTGTCTTTAATTAGATAATGCGATTAGTAAAAGTAGAAAAATATATATGCAAGTGTAAGCATGATGAGTAACAAAGAAAATGAAGCAATTTTGTTGTACAGGTTTATTTAATGAATTAGAATAAAGTGGAACTTACATACATCCACTGTTGAAGTTTAAATTAAAATTGCAATAAAAATGATGTTCAACAATGATTATAGATTGAAGATTAAATTTTTTCTTTATTCTACGGTAGATTTTAATGCAACCACATGGAATAGGTTATGAAGAGACAAAAACAAGACTGTTTAGGTTTTGATATGTAGGCATCGATAAAAGTAGATATAAAAATACCTATTGTGTTCAACGTTACCAGTTTTCAGCAGTATTTTTTCACACCCGACTCTAATCGTGTTACCCGTTCTCCCATATCTGGGTCAGAAGTCAAGTGAGTGACGGCGCTTCATTACTGCTGCGGTGTATCATCGCATCGCTCTCGGCTTGAGCTTCATTTGGTTCGATTTTTCACTTGGAAACTTAAAGCATTAGACATGCAGAGGAATGGACTAACTCAAATGCCAGTTTCCAGAGAAAGTTGCAAATGTGAATCGCCGCGCTATAGATTTTTGCATTTATTTATAATCATGAACGAGTCAACTTGTTCATCTATACGTATAATAAAATTCTAACTGATCACTTTATGTACATTAAGGATATATGAGTAAACTTAAACAAAACATTAGTTGTTAGAATTTTTGTCTGTTTGTCTGTGCGTTTGTTCGCGCTAATCTCGGAAACGGCTTATACGTTTTCATTATGGTTTTACACTAATGTATTGCAGTATAAATAAAAAGGTAATGAATTAATATGTGTATTACTAATTCACAGAACGTGAAATACCCAGTCCTAAAACAATACAGAAGCTGTTTCTAAGCTTAAGGTAGTTTCTCTGAAACGAACCGAAAGCGGTTTTCTAGTAATCAATAAATCTTGTTTAATGAATAGCGGCTAACAACCGGGCGGGACACCTAATGTTAAGTCATTACCGATATAAACGGACATCTGTGATAGTAGACATTGGTGAAGTAAATGGAAGCGATGAATGCTCCGATCTTTAAGTCTTATTGCATTGGTGCAATGTCATATATCCTAATAATACTCTAGTCAACTGATAGATCTTACATTTTTTTATATATAATGCGATAAGGTATCAAATTTATATAAAGTACAAAACAAATTGTATATTTCTCTCTTTGAATGCGATAATCTCTAAAACTACGGCACGGAACTTTATATACATGAAATTAGGAAAAATTTGTAAAACAGCTGTGGGTTTGACTACTGTGAACGTAAAAATCAAGTTTCCCGCAACGAAGGTAGGTTACTAATTAATATTATATGCAGAATGCGAATCCTATGAGTTTGTGTGTATACGCTGAAGGTAATCTCCGAAACCAAAGTTATTGGAAAAAAATTCTTTACCATTCAAAAGGTCTATTATTTCGGACTTACATAGTATATAAATAATTGAAGAGAAAACTCTCTAATCTTTTTCTACTCTGTTTCTCAGTTTGTTTTTCGGTTGGCCAGCTTTAATATTATTGAAAAAATGGACATTGTTTTAATTATTGTGATTGAATTTCAACAACTGCACGAATTTTCAGCTTTATTTACCAGAACGCACATATAAGTCTACAACTAAAATAATAGATACGTTCAAAGTTAAAAATAAATTTTCCTTCTTTTATTGAGAATTCAATCCATCGATTTACGTTAAGACTTTCATTTTCAAGCAGGAAACCGAGGTCGTACTATCTGAGAATATTAATGTTATTGGTTGTAACAACCAATAACATTACTAAGCGAACTTTGAAAACCTACAGGAGTAAAAAAATATAAGAGTGGATTACGTGAAATCCTCGGATTTGGGATGACAAATGGTCGGATTTACTTTTACGCAAGTGTTGTACGCAGCGAACGAAAAGTTACGAAACAGCCATTTGCTTTTGTTGTTGGGGTTGGTTACACTGCTTATTAGTCAAATAATTGAAAATAATTTTTGCGTGTTCTGATATTGTAGTTTCATACCATTAGAAGGTCAGAAGGATGGATCTCTACTTGTTATTGAGGAGGCTCCGATACATCATCATTGTTTTTATAATGTAAATAACCAATAAACTGGTAGACCTGGTGGTAAGTGGTCACCGCCACTCATGGACGTCAATACCACTAAGGGTATCACCGATGCGCTATTGGCCAAGACAGAGGAAGTTAGCTCGGCTGACTATCAGAAACTGCAATGTACACACGTTTAACATTTCACGGTTGACCCTAGAAGGTCAGATGTATTTAGAGCAGATTGCATAAGTTAGTGACAAACTCAAGTATTGGAATCACCTTCACGCCTTCCTATACCAACTATAATCCGATGGACTACCTTTGTAAATTGTTGTCCTTCGAAGCACAAATTACTATAGCACCTCAGCATCATCATCTCAGCCGGACAACACCCACTGCTGGGCATCGCCCTTACTGTAGCACCTAAAGTTGATTCTCA
Organism: Agathymus mariae mariae; assembly: GCA_018251895.1. Lineage (NCBI taxonomy): Eukaryota > Metazoa > Arthropoda > Insecta > Lepidoptera > Hesperiidae > Agathymus > Agathymus mariae. Next base: position 8,692 of record DWPT01002601.1, on the reverse strand, counting down.
GTTGATAACGTAAGTCAGGTTATAAGTAGGTATATTAGTTTCATAGTTACGTACTATTGTTGTATTATGTTATGCCATATAATACCATGTTTGTTCCATTAAAGGTTATTCATATTATTAGTATTTCCCAGTCTTTTTCCTTGGTTCTATCTAAGATTTGCAATAGTATGCTAAAAAGTTATGAATGATTACATAGTTGGTATTGAATTGTCAGCGCAGTCCATGGGTATGTATAATCGTCTTCCAGTAAAACCAATGTCATATTCGATGCCACTTTTTTCACTTATATTTGTAGCTTACACTTACTACTACTTAATTATGTGTATTTTTTCCTTAATTTTCTTGACCTACTGTCATTGTCAATATCTGTGACTCTTTTCATCCCCGGACATGACGTTTATGGAGAATATGAAATAAAATTCATTATGGATGTTCTGTTACGCGCGCGGTAACTGAAGTATTGACTTAGTTTTTTTTGTCATTAATTAACATGTTTCTAAACAATGAGGCAAACAACGTATATATTAAACTTCTGATAAAAATGAATACCAATTAATTATGGTACGACTGCTAAAGTTAAAAAATGATTACGAAAATGCACTTTACTAATAGACATATAGGAGAGATTAAGGCAAAATGCCAATCGGGTTCTGTTTAAAAACACGCAGTTTATTAAGACTTGGTAATATGTAATGAGTGCCATGTTTCCAATTACCTCTAAACAAGAAACCATTAATACATATTCATCATGTGTCTTGTATATTAGTTGCTTAGGTGATGAGTGCGCTGTTGCAAAGTTATGGTTAGTAAATTCTTTAAAGAGATTAATGTAATTAAAATCAGGAAGGATATAAAAGGATGACGGTTGGACGCAATCACATTAATTTACGATTGAAGGTTGTTTTGTGTAGCCGATAAACAAGCAGACGGGCCATCTGATGATAAATGATCACAACTGCCCATAGACGTAAGTACTAATTATATTATAACGAGGTCACGAGGAGGACTTGGTCACTAAGAAGAAAACGGGGTCCCGTTTTTTACATGAATCAAACGAACCCAAAGAGCCGGCTACCAGGTGGTCAGCGACGCCTATGGTCGTCATTAATACAGACGCGTTGCCGGCCACGATGAAAACATAAGAACCGGTTATTGGTTATCTGATATAAATTATTTATATTTCTTTAAAAAAGTTATTTGTTAGACGATTGATACGTTTGAGAATTAATCGAGTCTCATCAACATCAATTTTAGGCTTTTTTTTTTCTAGAATATTACATCTTGAGCACTTCACTTTATGAAGAAATACACAAATGTGCTTTTCGTAACAACATACATACAACACAAGATATTATTGATACAGTTGCAGCTGAGATGTTCTCAGCGACGCATTTAGAAGTCAGCTGTTCGTGGTGAATGCTTTTGTTTACTGTCCGCAAAATAGACCACGATTGACCGATATGTTCCACAGGACTTGGATAAGCGAGAGTCGGCGGACACCTAACGCTTCCTAAGTCACTGGAGAACTAAATGCAACTCTACAAGTAGAATTCGAATGATCGTTATTGTATCGAAAACAAACTAATATAATAATAGTTTTACGTTTTAATCCAAAATAAATATTTTCTGCTTTAATTACGATACAGTATATAGCAAACATAGTACAGAGCAAAATGTTATTTCGATCCAGTTACATGGTTTGTGATGGTGAGTCGAAAGATGAACATGCAATCATCATTATCACTACAACCCATAAATGGCCCACTACTGGGCTCGGATCTTCTTTCACAATATGAGGGGTTAAGGCCATTCTGACCGAATGCGGATTGACGGACTTCAAATAAATTTTAGAAAATTATGGGGAACTTCTATCAAGTTTTCCCACGATGTTTTCATTCACATAAACATTTATAACACGCAGTATGCTGTATATATATATATATATATGTATATATTAACGACGCCATATTTCACATTTAGTTATCGCATCGATCGGTTACGGGCAAACAATTTCTTTATATTACTAAATTAACTGGATTTGAGATCAAGTGGATAAGTGGAATCTCTGAGAGCAAATCATTCTGAATTTGCTAATGTCGAATCGAATTTTATTTTAAATTTTTATCATTGCGGACATTATACATTTTAAATGTAACGGGTACTCACAAATTTTATGTTTTTCAACGATATTTCGACCCAAATACATTGTTACGGCAAGACTGACACTAATATTGCTTCTTATATGTGTGTATATAACATGATATTGCTTTTATATTTTCGGTTCCGATTACCGAACTCCATAACATCGCTAATCTATATTAATTCTTTCACGGTAAAAGTAACTAGGTCATTTTTACCTAGTTAGTTAGTTCCAGATCAATTTAAATCGATTATGAATTACATCACATGGCAGGGTGATGAATAATGTAGTCACGAGGATTTCCTTCAGATAGCTTGTTAGATCCTAACACACAATAGCAGTGTACAGTCACCAGGATATTTAGCATTGAAAGCTATATTATAAATTTTACTTGAGCATCATCTGTGATATACCACTTACTGTATACCTCGTCAAAATTGAAACCACGACGGTTACCTTAATAGCGTCCACAAAGAATACGCTCCGGCAAAAAGACGACGGATTTTCATTGCGAGTTGAAACCGAGGCCGGTGCTGACCTCCTCAATTACGAGCAGGTATTAATGTTGCAGTCGCCTATAACCAACACTTTGGACATAGCACAACTGCTGCTTACTCTTTTATATTGCTATTTTAAATAAGTTCTCCTGTAACCACATACATACGAGTATATAAGTAAATTTATATATGTATAAGACCTAATGTCTTCAAAATAATAACCCATTTGATAATAACTTGTCCTAAAAATACAATCGAAATTTCTTTATTAACTGCGATATATTTGTACATTTGAAATCACGAATATTAAGTATTTGAAATATATAGAGATGATTAATAGATGGTAGTGACGGACGACGCGTGCTGAAATTTATTAAAATTGGGACAATGACTGATGGAGTTATAATTTTTGTGAATGAGCTCTATATCAATTTATATTCGGCTGAGAAAATATTATATAAAATTGTTGAATTTATGTCTCACTGAATTTATCAGGATTTAACGTCAATTATGTAAATAATTATTGTGATGATTTGCAGGTATTGAAAACAAATGTTATTGTTTTTGTTATCAGCATGGTAAAATTACGCTCATCAATTCAGTAACTTTGAAAATAGAAAACAGTCAATTGAAATCTAAAAACTTTTTGTATTTAATGCGCTTTATCATCTAAGACTACACCACTTACCATCAGGTGAGATTGTAGCCAAGCATCTAATTTACTATTTCACGTTTGTAAAGTATAATTTCTAACAGTTTTGCAACGTAACTTTCAAAATGATCTTCTACAATACATCAGCATTCATATATTTTGGCGTCTCTTTCGAATGACTGTCATTATCTGTCCCTCACACTCGACAAAATAGAGCCTTATTAAAATATTTCATTTATTGGATCCAGAAGATATTCTAATGAAATGTTTCAAGTGCTCGTCATTAGTAGAACTCGTGGCTCAACAGTTGATAAAATTTAAAGGCATTCTTTATGTAGATTCATTAATGAACTTTTGTTCTGTTGTTTCGTTTCTTAAATTAAATAATTATTTATCCGGAGAAAATGTATTCATTATTGACTTGATTATTTTCTTCAAAGATAAATTCTACAAATCTAGCCTTAGTGATATCCGCTTTGGATACTTTAGAAATATATTCATTGAATGATTTGAGAGACTTGCAGATTTTTGCCTGATTCCACTTCACTCCTGAAAATAGTTATTATTCATGTCTTATATAACTTTCTATAACTTGCATCGAATCCTAAAATAGTGTTGACATGTTGCACAAAGGTTGCGTTATAATATGAAATATCTGTTGATAATAGGACAAGCTTGTGGCAAAAGTATTTGATCCCCTGGCGATACATTCCATGAATATAGTGATCGCCACAGAAACACGTAGTACAAAAGCTTCAGTAGGTACCAATACAACAATACGGTTGACGAAAATGTGAATTTAAAGTTGTTGCTTTGATCAATTTCGACGCATGACTTTATAGTATCTTAAGAAGGCTATTACACACTAGGCATGATTGAATATGATCGTCGTATAATATTTAACAGATGAGTCAACAATATGAATTTTAGAAGGCGAAGAAGACTCGTGATTCAACTGATGTGCGTCTAGCAGTCTGAACGATTCATGATGATGTCATGGCTCACTAAATTAGAAACCTTGCGGTGTTGCGGTCCGTCCCGTTTGTTGCTGACCAAACAATTATTCACCTAGTTTACGACTTGTGACACATGCACCCTGTCATAATTCATAGCAGGCAAATGTAACCGCTATTAGTTATCGGTAGAGTATAAAATTGCGTAAATGACACCAATTAAGTCGAGCTTACGATTTCTTGCCGATGAAGGTCGGCTCACAATTTTGGTCGCCTATAAATGGATGTCGAAAGTTATATATCACTCACCTTTTAAGTATGTAGAAATTAGTTTCGTGGGCGCTTTGCGTACATTTAAGGCCAGAGATGATTGTTAGTACGTTTTTATTAGGGACAATTTATAATCTATCCAAAATTGGTCGAACTACAATAATAACATATACTCAAGTTAATAATAAAAATGAAGTCTTAAATTTTATGTGTGTTTAGGTATATTTGTGGAGAACTCCTAGCGGGTTATATCAATCAGTTAGGCGAAATCTATGGATATATTGAAATTACCGCTAGGACGAAAAACTTCATGAACGCTTTAGACTTTTGGAAATAACGGTAAACGAGAACAACTCAGTGCTAAAAAAAATGTAGGTGTTTTTTCTAAGCCTTAGGTAGTTTTTCTGAAGCGAAGCGAGGGCATTTGCTAGTTGTACGTGTTATACTATCAATAGAAAAAGTAGCTTATCTTTACAACCTGAATTTCAGAGAGGAGAATTTATCCATAATGTTTTCGAATGAGAATGTAGTCTTCCAAAGTGCACTTGACTAGTGTGGTAGAAATGTGCATGTGCGTGGAGCATTTCGACGTACTCATAGATTAATTGTATAAGTTGTTGGTAACCCAACAAATGATTTATACCATCTGTTGTAGCTGGCAACATTATGTTTATTTTAAAATGTAATCGTGTGCCTACGCTTCCTAATAAAGCATCGTCCTCTATCGAATCTGTTTCAGTCTACTACTTCTTAAAGCAGTCCACTCCGATAGGAACCCCAACATAAGTGAGATACACTCTTATATATATTTATTTGAAACTAGCAAACTGCCATCGCTTCGCTTCGGGCAAACTTCGCCTTACATTATTTTAAATTAATTTATAACTTTATTTATGGGCGGATTGCGATGAAACACACTTTAGGTATTAAGTGACGCTTACTGCAATACATTAGTGAAAACCACAACGAAATTGGTTAAGCCGTTTCTGAGATTAGCGGGAACAAGCGCACAGACAAAAAGACAAAAATTCCAACAACTACTGTTTTGGGTTCTATTGCGTTAATAAAGGCCCGAAATAATGTTTTTTTTCATATATCGTTCATGTACAAAAAGCGATCAGCTAGAATATTATTATTAGTATAGATATCGTTTCCAAGAACGTTATAATATGTTATCGCCAACAATCCTTCATTGTAAGTTCGACATCCGTTCCCTGCCCGTTTATCTTAGTTTAAAACTACGGGAACTAAGTATGTAGTATATTTTTGGTGAAGGGTTTTGGTAATCTTTATTGCTTTATAAGGGTACCGCGTGTATACTAAAGTTTTATGGCTCGGTACGAGATAAGGGGTTAAAATATTACACTTCATGTTTTATTTTTTATTATAATCTATAGATTGGTAACTTTTTATCGAAAGGTTATATTTTATGGATGAATATTATTACTATACAGTGAACGAGACTTCGTGGGAGGAAATCGTCAATTCAAATTGAAATTTTGACGTGTTGATAACTCATATTTTTAATTATATCAAACCGAAAAATACCCTGAAGAGTGACAAGTGTTTATATGACAATTAATTTAACGGTCGCATAATCGCAAATTACTGAAAAGAAACATCCCAATCAGGAATTGTAATCGGAAACTTCTAATAATTCTTGTTAATAATTCTATGGATTATACACACAAATTAACCATATTATGAAAGAAACAATGACTTCTACTTAATATGCGGGTGGTTTAGCTATTATGAAAATATTATTCGTTTGTTTAACCGTGTTGGGAATGGTTTATCCTGTACGCCTCGATTAGGAGAGGTTGCGGGGAGACTACCAAGTGCTAATTAAAACAAAAAATGTGTACTATGCTTTGTAACATATTTCGATAGTTAGATATAAGGAACTGTATTTGATCGAATGCAAATGACAAAAAAGAAATTCTCCAATTTTGGGATGTCCGCATTTTAGAGTCAATTTATTCTGATTTTAAATTTTGTTACATTAGACATAATAAGACGAGGTGTTACAATGTCTAGTAATTTGGAATCAAAAATACCTATACACTATTACTTTGCCAGCGAACTAACGTATGGCATAGACAAGAGTAGGCTTATACATAATGGACAGAGCCCTTTACGTTCCAAATAATAAGATAAAAGTAAAAAAATATTCCAGATTAGTTAGCAGCTTAGTGTAAAGTTTACTAAATGCTGTCGCAAACGAGCCAAGTGCTTAGCCTTTCACATTTTCTGGTAATTTGTAACACCTGTGCCCTATTTTTCTCCTGCCCGCTAAAATATAATATACCGCTCCTAATATTCAGTGTTAAAAGCACTGATCCTATTGTTGGCGATTAGGGAGAGTCGTAAATTTTAATAATTTATAACGATGGGCTAACCTCAAACGCTTAGAAAATTGTATTGTGTGTTAACAAGATACTATTGGCATTTCAGTTTTTTAGTTATTAGAGATCCAGTTAAGAAACTCCAGGAGCAGTTGGTAATCAATGGAAGCGATGAACGATCGCTAGTGGCATCCATCCAGGTACCAACCGGATTGAGTGTTAAGAAGCCTTCATTGCTTCGAACGACGCGCAAACTGTTGGACCTAGTTGCTATCATTAGACAACCTTTGTTAAGCTATGTTGGAAGCATTTGGATGGGATAAGAAGTTCCAATATTCAGGTTGGATCATGGGCACGGCGAGACTCACCGCAGTCTCCATGTCTCGGGGTCGTCATGGCAACTCGCCGTAATTGTAATGTATGTTAATGGGTCGAAATATTGGTACGAAAAACAAAAATCGTCAATATATATTCATTACTCTTAAAAAGAGGAATTTATGCGATGACATAAGTTTAAATAACAATAAACTAACTTATTCTTCCGTAACTAACTTAACTCATTAGTTTTATAGCTTTCTGAGATAATCATTTATAATGTACTCGTAAAAAGCATTAAGGCCTCTACGAGTAAATAGTGTAACATTTTGTTAGCGATGACAAAATTTTAAACATGACATGTATGGGCATGACATGACGTAAGAGACAAATTTATGACTTATGTCACTTTATACGTTTGGTCTTTTCGAATATGGTAATTGTTAAAGCATTTCTAGAGTCCAGACGTTTAAGTCCATCTACCAAGTTGTTGAGTTACTTTGCCCTCTGTACTAGTTTAGATGGGCAGGATACTGTGGCCCATTGCTTCCATGATGAGGGAGCTATATTCGTGTCATTTTTGTTAGCTATTAATAACTAGAGCTACCGTGGTAGTCTGTTTCCACCTTTGTGTATTTTTTGGTTGTGAAATAAAAGCAGGTAATGGGTCCCCAAACGCATACCCATGTTTAAGCCATTTTACCTTTACACAGTTATTATCTTTCAGAGCTTCGGTACATAATCTACGGTTCTTTGCGTATTAAACGTACAATTATGTTCGTTACGAATACCCTTACGTAATTATTGTTTGCTTGCCTTGCCTATTCACGGTATTTATTGTATTTATAATTTAGGAGTTAAGGGTTACAAAATTACATAATATTTCGTTTAAGTCAGTAATTCTATATTGCAAAGTTTTCGTATACTACTATCAATATGATATTCGCATCGTGCATTTGCGGTATCCCAGCTGTGCTGTATATTGTATTCTTTGAGCGTCTGTTTGAATGTATCCTACAACAATCGTACGAACGAAATTGTTCTCTTTGAATACAAACCAATGGCTTTGCTCGACGTCACTGCGTCACTACGTTTACTGATTTATTGGTTCTCCTATAATTTTGGCTCAACATGAATATTTACGCCGCGCTGAACAATGTCGGACAGTTGATTGCGAAACCTTAGGAAACTATGTTGAACTGTTAAATTTGTGTCAAAATTTTGTAATTAAATGTTTAATTAAAATGATCAAAGGTTTGAGCGTCGTATGACTGATTTTTGGTTCTAGTTAACATTCATAATGCGCTCTTAATTTCGAGTTTGGTAATTGCTGGGATAGGTTACCATCGGTCGATCTGCTGAGTTTTAGTTTTGTATATGTTAATAATGCGGTGTGTAAAAATAAATTGAAATAATGGATAGAGCGGGTTAAGGCAATTAATAATAATTGAGTTGCATTGGGCGTGGTTTGTAGTTGAATGGGTGACTGTTCGTAGGAGAAAATTTTGAACGCTTACCTG
>DWPT01002600.1:0-15903 GCA_018251895.1 Agathymus mariae mariae | reverse complement strand
ATGATTTTTTTTTAAACAGACAACATGGCGGACTGTACACATTATAAAATTGACATAATAGGTAGTATTGAGTTAAATTGAACTTAAAAATTAATTAAACTAAAAACAGCGATTATTGAGGCTTATTACTATTCAATTATTTCTGTTTACTGTTCAAGGGAAATAAATATATCTTGTGTGTCCGTGGAATCTATTGTTTTATACAGATACCTTCTACGGCCGCAATGAGAAATTCAAGCTCACCAAGAACGTATGAAGAGAACCTCATAATATATAACCGGCATGTCGACACACATAAATGCTGCCTACGTCGATTTTGTAACAATATAATTTAATGTACCGTCTGTACGGCGGTGGTCAAAACCAGAAGTGTATCGTTCACAGGTCTGGCAGTTTTATTAACAAACTGGCGAAGGTGTACGTACCGGAATACCCCGGAGCGCACTTGCACAGATAGTCGTTGGAGGCGGCGAGCAGCGGCCGCTCCACCATTATGTCGTCCTGCGAACGACACGGAACAACGACATACATCACAACACTCGCAACGCACGCACGACGTGTGACCTCCTCGCGCCATATGTACACGTGTGATACTTATGTGTACGTTAGGAATGTGAAATTTCGGATCCGGATATGGATACGGATATATGAATAATTTTTAACCAGTTTCGGTTACGGTTATGGATATGAAATTATTTCGGATTATCCGATTGTTTCGGATAACTTCGGTTACGGATATTAGACTATTTACAATTTGGAAAAAATAAATAATGTATTATCTACAAAGTTTTACTTTGTTCTAGATGTTATGTGGTATTATAATCACAGAAAATCAAAGTTAATAATAAAAACTATCAAAAATGAGAACGACGCGGCTAATGTATCGGCTTGGTCAGCGTGAACCAGTCATAACGAGCTTCATTTAGACTCTGCCTTAATACGAAATTATCCGAAACTTTTTTATCGGATTCGATTTCGGATATATTTTTATTTCGGAAATCCGGTGGTTGCCGTTACGGTTACCGAGCTCCATAACATCTCCGGTGTACGTACGTCGCTTGCGTAAACGCGAGGGGGGTGCGCGTCACGCGACTGACCTGCATCCGCATCACGTCCGGCGCGGGCAGGTAGCAGACGCCGTGCACGCAGTCGTGGTGCGCGCACGGGGACGTGCCGAGCGCGGCGTGCGGCGCCGCTTCGCAGTACCGGCCGGCGTACCCCGCGGTGCACGCGCACCGGTACTCGTCCAGCCCGTCCACGCACGACGCGCCGTTCTGCAACGGTCGGTAACCTTTTATGTGCTTTTGGGTTGTGAGAGCCATTTATGTTTATACACTCTTGCTCGCGCGGCCACCGCGCGGCCCTCGCACGGCCGCCGCACGACCGCCGGGTGAACTCTGCTTTGTTAACAACTTAAATATCGGCAGAGGGCGGGCAAGAAGTAGCAAGCACTTCCCAATAAGGCCAACGGGCTGCCATCGGCCGATGAACTTCCTAGCAGTTTGTAGTTAATACAAAAATAAATATATGGCGGCACAGCAAAGACAAAAAAAGCTTTATTCAAAACCAAACCGGTGGTAACTAAAATAAAAAAAAATAAAAAGTGCCATTTGACTTAAACAAGATGGCGGAACTTACGTTTTGAAAAAATGTAATTGTTGTATAAAAATCCGTAAGTGATAGTAAAATAGGTAAGGTAAGTCCAAGGGTAACATGTGTGTGTGTGTGTGTGTGTGTGTGTGGGTGTGTGTATAATGCCTTGTGTGCATATTCCCAACTTTCCACACCCACAAAAACATACTCACACGAGAATATATGAAGGAAATTTCATAAATGATCAACAATATCCCGTCGTATTTATAACCTGCAGTGTGTGTGTGTGTGTGTGTGTGTGTGTGTGTGTGTGTGTGTGTGTGTGTGTGTGTGTGCTGTTCATATACCATTTGTGTGTTTCGATTTTGAACAAATTTCTTGACGCAATCAAGATTAGCAATTATGTCTATTGTTTCAAAGACAATAATAACTGTTAATTGTAAAAAAACCAACAATTTATTTATAAAATATTATTTGCACTCGTATTGTATTTGTTGTGATGTGTTTTCTTTTGGATTGAGACGCATATTCTGGTCGTGTTTTAACTCAAAGGACCACCTGGCACATGTGGTTGATGCAGTCGTCCACGTTGACGGTGCAGTTGAGGCCCGAGTAGCCCTTGGGGCAGCTGCACGTGTAGTGGCTCGTGTGGTCGGTGCACAGCGCGCCGTTCGCGCACGGGTTGAACTCCGCCGTGCAGAACGGGATCTTCTTCTCACAGAACTCACCTGCGAATACGCGCGGACACACACAATCACGTGCTACTGCAGTTCACTAACGGCCAATACGAGGGACGACGGCCAATTGCCGTTTAACCAACTTCATTTCAGGAGCAGTAATAATAGTAATAATTTTGTGGAAAACCAAAACCGGAATAACTCCACATGCAAATGATAACATCAAACAATTTCAAAATGAATAAATGGTAATGATAAAACTATTAATTTTAAAGAGATCATTCGAAGTGTACGTCACGGCACGGCATGTCACGTGACGACACGGCGTGCGTATTATGTTATGTTTTTGTGGTGCGTGTGTGTGTGTGTACCCATGTATCCAGGCGCGCACTTGCAGCTGTAGCCCTCGAGGCGGTCGAGGCAGGTGGCGTTGTGCTGGCAGCGGTGCGCGGCGCAGTCGTCGATGTCCAGCTCGCAGCGCACGCCCGTGTAGCCCGGCAGGCACGCGCAGCTGCACGCGCACGCATCATACATCCGTAAGCTCACGCTGATCGTATCATATTTACTTCTAATTTCAAAAAATATTTACGAAATCTTGTCCAGGATTAATTTCAGAGAAAATATTATATATAAATCTAAGCAGCTGTGCTATGTTATACTTCATACACTTAATTGCCATTTTATTTTAGGACAAACTACGATGGTGGAAAGCGCTAAGCATGCTGTCTGTTTCACCGAACCAATTGGAAGTGGCGGCAATTATTCCTTAATAAGATTTCTACGTTTGAATTGTCACAGGTGAAGAGATTGTTGTTCGACTGATTCGTATTATTTTTGGAATATAACATCCGAATATATCGACGTCGAGAGTCCGTTCCTTAACAAAATGGCGTGTCGTTGCGGCCCTGTGAAATCGTCATTTAGCGCGCGTCAACATATTCACGCCATCCACTAAATAAAACTCATGTTTTCTGACGTGTTATCTACAGTGGAAAAGTCCCAAAACCAGTGACACACATTTCGACAACAAACTGATAGCTTCGTTAACACTGACTGGAAGCGTCCCTCCTCGAGCAGCTGGCAGACGCCGTGCGCGCACGGCGCACCGTAGCACGCGTCGATCTGGTGCTGGCACGTGTCGCCGTGGTAGCCGCGCGCGCAGCGGCACGCGAACCCGCCCGCCGCCGTCGGCGCGCACGACCCGCCGTTCGCGCACGGGTTCGTGTAGCACCGGTCGCACTTGGACACCACCTCGGACGGCGGCGGCCCTGCACGTCACACCGACATTGTCAACTTGTTCTACCCCTGGTGGTGATTTGGGAGTTGTTTTATGGTAGAATATGTTCCTTAGTCCGCGCCTGTTCCGTCCATCGGAGTATCAAAAGTACCGAAATCAAGCTGATCTCAACTTACAATAATGTAACCCTACTCGACGGTGGCGGGACACTCCGACTGGCCATTTTATCCTTACATATCAACTAGGGATGTTATGGATATGAAATTTCGGATCCGGATAAGAATACGGATATATTTATAATTTTTAACCGGTTTCGGTTACGGTTATGGATATGAAATTATTTCGGATATCCGATAGTTTCGGTTACGGTTACGGAGCTCCATAACATCCCTGATATCAACAACCAAAACATTCACATTAATTCAAAAAATTCACACCTATAAATGTTTTGGACATCATATGCAGTAATTAAACATATTGCAACAACAATTAAATGTGATTTTAAATAATTGTTTATCTTGTACGGTAGACGGAGACGGAGAAGGGGGGGCGGGTGAGTTACCTGTACAGATGAAGGCGGCGTCGGGGGTGCTCAGCAGCAGCTTGTCCCTCATGTTCGGCGGCGCAGCGCACCGAGCGGTGCCCGGCTCCACGTACTCGCCCGCCAGCCTGGCCCACGCCGACAGCCAGCGGAGGCCGCAGTCGCAGTACAGCGGGTTCGAGCCTAACGCGCTGGCAACACATTTCGGTAATATGATCGCTGTTCCTATTTAATTTGACAGGTTCCATGGCATGCACCGGTCGTCGGCTTGTGTCACCACCGTGCATTTGTCATCGCTCACAAAATGTTTATTATTCAGGCCATGTAATGAGTTATACTAAACATTGTACCGGGAGTCTCCCAAGGAAGAATTCTAGGTCACTTTATATTTCATAGTTATAGTTAAATGAAGTAACAGTACTTAACGTAATTTTTGTATTTCGGGTACTCACTACTTTTATATTTTATACCAGTACTCTGAGCTAATGACAGGGATTACTGTCATCACGATACTACTATACCTTTTTAATTATATTCGCTGAATATGTCATTGAAGTTATTATCGTTATCGTATAATAGAATACAGAAGAATTACCACCAGCAGTTGTGGAACTTGTGGACTTGTCACACGTTGATCACAGTGCTAATAGATCGATACTCACACATGTGAGATGGACTCCAAATCTCTGAACACGCCGTCGGCCAGCATCGATATGTTGTTCCCGTGCAAGGAGAGCACGCGCAGCTGCGTCAGACCCTTCAGCGCGTCGCGCTGCGTTTGACGGAACGGACATTGAATGAACATGTTATGAGTAGTGTTTACATGCTCCGTAACTAACGTGACTATTGTGAACTAGCATACTGCCCTCGCTTCGCTTCGGGAAAACTACGTCTTGCACCAAAAAATACTGCCCGCATTATTTTAATTTAATTAATAACAATTTTATTTATGGACGGATTGCAATGAAACAAACTTTAAGTATTAGGTAAGTGATGCAATATATTACTGCAATACATCAGTGAAAACCAGAACGAAATCGGTAAGGCCGTTTCTGAGATTCAGACAAAAATTCTAATTGTATTGTATTGTGTTCTATTGCGTTAATAAAGACCCTAATATTTTTTCTCTTATATCGTTTATGTACAGAAAGCATTCAGTTAGAATTTTATTATATGCATAGATATCGCACATATCACTAAGCGATTATATTGTAATCCAACCATCTGAAATTTAGGGTAAGAATCTTATATACGATACTATTTTTTACGTGAACTTCAATAAATTGTTGTTATTCAGCACCTATATAATCTATATGTCAGCGAGGGAAGTCCGATCTCACCTGCACGCATCTCAGTCTGTTGTAGCTGACGATGAGCGTGGACAGCTTGGTGAGACCCTCGAACGTGTTGTTGGAGAGCACGGTGATCCTGTTGTTGGACAGGTCGAGCCGCGTCAGCTGCGTCAGGTGCCGGATCTGATCCGCTGAAATGCTGCCGATCTCGTTGGACTCCAGATAGCTGCGGAGGAGAAGACTTGACACCTGTCACTTACCATCTGACATCTGTTATCGGTAACGTTCGTCGTCTGGTGTCACACGCTCGCTCAGTGTACTGATAACAATTATGTATTCTTAGCGTGCTAGCGTGACCCAACCCGAGGTTCTAATTAAAATATAAGATATTCGTTAGTTCAGTATGCGACTCACAGCTCGGTGGTGTAGGGCGGCAGACGCGGCGGCAGCGCGGTGAGACGTGCGCGTGCGCAGCGCACCACGGTGCCGGCGCAGCTGCAGCCCGCCGGGCAGTAGTCCGCCGGCAGGCAGCCCTTGTCCTCCGCTGCTCGACAACACGGAATTCTCTTAGATAATTATATAATCTTATTTTGTCAATGGTATTGTTTCATAAAAATAAAAAATTTGACACTAGGGCGGGGTAGTTTGTGTACGTATCATACGGACGCGTACGAATGGACGTACGGTTCAAATGAATCCCGGGCCTTCCAAAAACGTAATATATAAATTGGAATTTAGTATGAGAAATATTAAGTATTAAAAGCCGCAATAAACGAAGGTAAAGTTCATCATCATCAGTATTTTGTCAACAAACTAAGACTGACTCTCCGCGCGCGAACACACGCCGCGTCCCGTCCATCCACACGAAGTGCCGCGACCGGTGTGTCCATCCACAATCCAACAAGTGTTTGAGCGCCGTTTAGATTTTGTCATTATACTTACCGTTCAAATGCCCTCCATGTTAAGAAGGGTGATCAGTTACTCCTATGTACATATATGTCTGTCTGTATCGCTCACCGGTGCACTTGAAGTCGTGTTGTTCGAGGTGGTGCAGCGGTGCGCCGCGCAGCGCGGGCGGCGCGCCGCACGTGGCGCCGGCGGGACCGCGGCGCGCCCGCAGCCAGCCCGCCAGCCACGCCGTGTGACAGTTGCACTGCAGCGGGTTCGAAGATAACGACCTGCCCGACGGGAATTTAAACATACAAATATTAATACATATTAGTATAGTAGAAAGTGTCGTTATGGACAATAAATGTCGAAGACGGTTCCGCATACAGTGACCCGGGTGATGTCAGCACCGTCGTTACGACTCAACGGCAGGTCATACTCGTATTTCATCGGTGCTGGTGACTAGTGCCTATGCTAGTTACTTAGCAGTGACTGTTTCACGTTTGGTTTGTCATTATTTTTAAACAGTGGATTCCTGTGGAAATCTGTTCGAATTACCAAGTATCCGCCCACGAGAATGTCCGTACCAGCAATGCCCATCCAAGTTAGTAAGATAACAATGAAATTAATTAAATTTAATTATAAAAAGCTGTATATAAAATATTGTAGATCGGATATTGTAGTCATTGCGATGTCTGAGCGATATCTGGCTTATACATGTTGTACTCTGCGACGTTATCCATGGTACAACTTTATTTTAGTGTGAACCTCGTCCAGTGTAAGATTTAACATATTTTTTTATATTCAACGAATGCCAACTCTGACGTCACTGATGCGTGTACGACGCGATACGGGGCTCCCTACACGGCGGCGCCCTACTGTGGGGGGCGCGGCCCATGCGTGGGGAATACAGGACTCGAAGGCTTTCTCCTTGCCCGGGCTTTCTGTCAAGGGGGTTAACAGCCTTCCGGTGGCGTGACCCTCGCTGTTGAGCGGAGAGTTGAGGGCCTCGGTAGCATTGTCCGACAGACGCAGCAGTCGCCCGTCTGTTCTGTGTATATCCCACGGTCGTGTAGGATGATTGACGTGACGTTAGATCACCAAAAATAAGCAAACTCACAGGGTGTTGAGCGAGGCGAGGTGTTCGAAGGAGCCCGGAGTGATGCAGGTGATCTTGTTGTCGGCCAGGGATCTGGAAACAATGTGGATTGGGACCTCAATTGCGTTGCATCAGGACAACATTCAGAGCAGCTCCTCCACTTGTGGAGAAATTTCGTTGTGTATATACAGACTTTGAAAACTGACTTGACTGTACATCCAGTCAGCAAGAAAATGGACAGTTAAACAAAAACAATATTGACGATTATAACTCACAGCACGGCGAGACTGTGCAGCCCGAGGAAGGTCTTGTCGCTGACGGTGCGCAGCAGGTTGCCGTCCAGCAGCAGCTCCTGCACGCCGGCCGCGCCGTCGAACGCGTTGTCCTCGATCACGCTGATGCCTGACAAGCATCCTCGACAATATATCTATACGAACTATTTCTAATTTCAAACTCTATTTAGGGCAATTTAAACTATAGAACTTTGAAAATCTTCCTCTGGACATGAGATCAAAATCTAGGAAATATGTCAACTTTCAGAATAAAATAAGGATATATTGCGTTCCCTTTTTTATTTTGTATAAACAAATATCTGACTCAACAATGAACCAAGCTGTAAACAATCATTTTAACATAATAGCAATGTAATTACCATTATTGCGGAAGTCCAGTTTAGTGAGGTCTGGCAGCCGGCCGAACAGCCCGTCCGACTTGATCTGCCCCAAGCTGTTGTCCGGCATGATCCTGGTGCAGCGTTGTCACGTTAATACAATTAAACAACGATCATCGACGCTTTCAGTATTGAAGGGATATCTCCTCTTTGACAAAGATTATACCTGAAGAACAGCCGTACGCTTATCGCTCCAATTCGCAACTTGTATTGGAGCACCGTGGAAAACTTCGTAATTCAGGCTTCGTAAAAACGGCGTAATTCAGGTTGCGTGATACTTACAGCGCGTGTGTATTGAGCGGCAGGTCGCGGGGCAGGTCCCGCAGGCCGGCGCGCGCGCACGCCACGCGCAGTCCCCGCCCCCACGTGCCGCGTTCGCACGCGCAGCGCGCTGGACACGCGGGCGACCCGCCGCACGGCACGGCCGCTTCCTCGCCCGCTGACGGACAACGGCGATATTTTCTCTTTTTCATCATTTAGCATTTTGTCATGATGTTTTAGAACATTTTGAATAATATAACTCATCCTTAGCATCACTATAAAAGCATCATCGCCAACCTCCGACACGACAATCCCCTTTCATAGACAATACCGTAGTTTTGCCAACTACCTACATACACGGTACTCACGTTTGCACTTAAAGTTCTCCTCCCTCAAGGCGTCGATTCTCTTCCTGTTCATGCGCTTGGGCGACTCGCACTTGGCTCCGGAGGTCTCGATGGGGTTCTTCCGAAGGTACGCGGCGAGCCAGCGGAGCGCGCAGTCGCACGCGAACGGGTTGCGACCTAGATGTCTGAGCAATACGGTTCAAATTATAATGGAATTAATGCGAACAAACTTTGATGTGAGCGGTAGTTAGTAGTTACATAGAGTTGGATAGGTGTTGGAACTTACAAAGTCTGAATTCCTGTGAGCGAGTCGAACGTACCGTTTGGTAACGTACCAATATTGTTGTCGTACAGTGATCTGAAATTAAATGAAAATTGGTTACACGTACGTACACTTAAGTCGGAGCGAGGATACACAATGCTCGGCCGTCGCGTACCAAAACCAGTAATATGACACACGAGCCGATGTAACGTCGGTCAGCACACGCAACGGACTAGGGGACCAGGGAGATCAACCGAAAGTAGCGAGGGTTGTTGCAGTGCGAGGTCGTTCGTAGGTCAAATTTCGCAACCAATGTTACGTTGCGACGATAATGCGAGTGCGACTTTGGAACGCAACGACAGTGTCCGTGCTGCTTCACTGTTACTCTGTACGACGACAGACCTGGCACGTCCGGCAGCATGACATATCGTCATGTAACGTTTAGTGTAACAAGGTATACGAGTGTTACTACGACCATCTGTACCAAAGGTGAACAGAGTATACTTGTGTCCCAGACGGAGGACTCGATCGATAATTATTGTACAAACATTAAACAAAACAAACACTAAGTCCCATTCATGATCAAACTGTAACGAAGCCGCCGGCGATGATATAATATTGTTTGATAATTTTAATGGAGACACACTATGGTACTAATATAGAGGTAAAAACATGTTTCGTTACTCAAAAATTGAATATTTCGGTGATTCTTGACATATCTGTACCTTATAATTATTACGTTGGATACTTGTGTTTTTTGTGGGTTTCGCTCCTTACATTAACAAGTATATTTTCGTTTCGAAAAATGGACCGGTTAAAATGTCTTCCCCATGGTCTAACTACATGCCAACAATTACATACGACTAGGTAATTATCGATAAAAACTGTTCGAATCGGTGTCCGGCTTGAAGGACCAAATAGATGTGAGCCACTCTGTTTCATAACGGCCGTGCGACGTGACTGGGGACTTCCTTGCCTGTTTGTGCTTTATTATTTGCCGAGTCTGCTCAAGGACCGACCCGTGAAGGGGAGCTGGGAGGCTATACAAATAGTACAGCGGTAGCGTTGCGTTGCGTCTTCCGCGAGTTCGGGCCGATACGGTAACTCAACATGAGTTACCTTGAAAGTGTCGTACATGTATACTTTACACACACGCGCCCGTATCACAGTACTAAATAACATACGACCATAATTTAACAATATTCAGTGACATTAGACCCGGTAGTATTTGGTCAGTCTTATTCTTTGGGAGTAAACGATGATACCTGACTGGATCGATGTCAGTTTGATGTATATATGAATCCTTGTTGACAGTGCATCCGATCAGAGGATTCGAGTCAATATTTATTCGTGTTTTAGTGTTGTGGGTAAGTAATGTAAGACTATCGTTTTATATATTAAACAGTGCACAGCGGCACTCGTCGAGTGCGACTCGTTGCGCCATCCGTTGCTCGGTACTGCAACATACGAGTATGTACACCTTCATTGAAGTGTGTATTTGTCTAGTTTATTTCTGCGTGTACACTTTTGCAAAATAAAGTCTTTTTGAATTATTTATTTCTTAATAAAGATAACATTACGTTATACGATGTGACCAATGACGTGTGGTGACAATTGTCCCGACACCATCCGCCACGAGTAGCGAGGTGAACGTTATAGGTAATATTTATAATACTCACAACAATTTGAGGCTCTGCAGATCCCTGAAGGTGTCCTTTCTGATGCAGGTGATTTCATTGGAGTTGAGGAGTCTGCACGCCATTATAAATGAACGATTATAGATTTGTGTTGAAACAATTTTCAATCAATATAAGCAATTTTCATTAACCATGAGATTTAATTGAGTTTAAATTATTTTAAATGTAAGGTCGGAAGTTGAATAACAATAGGCCTAGTGTTATTTGATAACTGGGACAAAGAAGAAGAACGCTGTCTGTCGTACATAACTTGTGTACTCTGGTAATAAGTCATTTTTAATATATTTATATATTGATTTTAAAACCTTGTGATGGAAGAAATATAATAAATTATCAGGTTATTTTAATATTAGTGTTTCTTTACAACCATAGAGGGCGTTACTGGAAAGTAAGGGAACAAAATATATAATAAAGTAATATTATAGAGTGTATAATGTTGCGATCGGAACAGGCTTACAGACAATAATCAACGATCAATTAGTAACGTACAGCAACTGGAGGGAAGTTAGCCCGTAGAAGATCCCCGAGGGCAGGTCCTTTATTTTGTTACCGTACAGCACTCTGAAACAGACGTGTCGTGCGTGTCGTCAGCCGGGTCACGTCACCGCACAGGGGGCGCCACCGGCTGCGCGCGCGACAGTCGCTAGCACGACTTCCGATCACATTGTTCATTTAGTATGAAACGACGAACTTTGAACTTTTAAATTGAAATATTGAATGTAATTGTAGGAATCTATAAAATTGTTTCAAGGTTTTTGACAGTTTCGACGGAAGAGAAAAATCTACATATAAAATTGACGGTAATAAGTCACAGATAAACAATAACATTGCGTCACAGATTCTCTATTTGAATTTGGAGTGTGGATGTCAATGTTGAGCTACAGAAATATATTATCTGTTAAATTGTTATTAGTTAAAACCATAAAGTTAATATATAGTATGTTTATGGCTAAAACTACAAATTTGACTTCACGATAAATTATCTCCGTGCTCTAATGAGAAATGTTAAATGTTTTTTTTCGATTTCTCTCAGCTCATCTACTAAATGTGTTATCTAAATGGTGAAACGTGTATTCACGTAACACCGGGCCGAAGAATGCTGAATGCCGTCACGGTTGTTCTAAACTCATGTGACAAACTTCTGAGCCCATAATTGGGGTAAAATTTGCATTTCATGGAATGTCTAAAGAACTTTAACAGCATGACTCCGGGAATTCACGATGGCCACCTCACTCGACTCGCGGTAATTATTATTTAACTAAAAGGTGTAAACAGTTACAGAGAGGTGAGGTGCGTCAGTCCGTTGAAGGCGTCCGCGGCGATCTTCATGATCTTGTTGTTGGAGAGGTCGATGCGCGCCACGCGCTTCACCGCCGAGAACGCGCCCGGACCCACCTCGGTTATCTCGTTCTGTTCCAACCGGCTGGAAAGATAGGCACGACTTTATTTCGACTCACACCTGCCACGCAGACAGCTTACTGCCGACCTGGAATGGATCATGCATGGGTCGCTACTCTTGGTAACTTTTCTATAATAATCAATATGAAAACTGTTTCATATACATGGTGTGAAAATTTTATTTACAAGTCTGGCGCCCGTTTATTGACAAAAATAAAATCCATATAATCAAAGACTAACCTTTAAATCATCCGACCGGTCTGGTTCAATTGCAGTTGACTGACCCGATCGCCACCTACCTGATCATCGATACCGATACTGAAACCGTTGCACCAATGCTTACATCTCGGTGGCGCGATGAGGGATGGTGGCCGGCAGCTCGGCCAGCAGCTTCTCGCGGCAGTCGACGGTGCCGTCCGGCGAGCAGCGGCACGGCGGCGGGCAGCGCGGCTCCGCCGAGCACTCCGTCGATACCGCCGTCGACGGACCTGCTCGGCGGCGTTACCAACAAAACGGCTCGACGTTATAACTGTCCAACGTTCGGCACTGTCTGTTCTTATTCAAATTTGAATTCAGAATCATTTAACCGTTTGAGTATTTTATAATTCGAAAAGGTTCTTTTACTTCGAGAAGATGTAACGGCGAAAGAATCTCCTCGGCACATCTTTTATGTAAATATAATTTTGACAAAATTAAGTTTTCCTGTGCTGTTATTTCCAGGCGTTCTTGTCATTTACATATTCATCTAGACCAGGGATTCCCAAACTATATTGGCCTTGTTCCTAAATGAAGTGATACCTCAGATCCCCATAGTCAAATTCCGTTAAAAATCCTATTTCTAGTTTTTTTTTTATATAAAACAAGTTAATGCTCGACAACAATCCGACCTGATGGTAAGCGGTGATGAATGGTTTTGAAGGCGATATGAAGACGCAACCAAATTGTACCTATTTATCTTTTTACGATTAGGAGTATTACTTTGCTGGTTGTGCATAGTTTTTTTTTGTATAAATATTAAAATACTATAAATTTATTGGGAGACTGCGGTGAGCACACTTATTTTCCGTTATTTTAGCAACGAGGGGAGCCATTGTGGGAGCACTGCAACTGTGGCGGTCAGCAGCGATCACATCCTCAATCACATCTCTCCTGTTAGCGTTTTATTATTTTTACTGTTATTTTATGAAGTGCACAGAGAGAATTGTCGTTCATAAGCCACTGTTTCCAAATGTACAGTACAGTACGTACCGTTGCAGATGAGCTCGGGCGCCTCTAGCTCGGTGAGCAGCGCCCCTCGCAGCGCGGCCGGTGCTTGGCATCTGGAACGGTTAACAGGTATCAGTGCAGTAACGCTGGGTCAACGTCCGCTCGTCCAGCGTGGCCCACGCCGTCTACACAACGCTGCCAACTAATTATACTACGAGTCTGTCAATACAAAACGAACTGCAGTCGGCCACACTTGTCGGTGTCGTCAATAACTTTGAACGGTGCGGTGGTGAAGCGGTGACCGCTGTAGCTTAGTGGTCGTCTATTCGTTTAGACACTGATACTATAGTTAATAGAATGTTTATTTATGTACACAACTCAGAATCATAGTTTTGATTCACTTATACGAAATGGAATTCTAATTTTCATTTATGTACAGGTGGATTTTTTTAAAGAAGTTCCAGCCTTAAGTAACTTAAGATTATTAACGCACTGGAGGCTGACAAGAGTGTTAAACAATTATGTTAATTCCAGTGACAGAATTATTATCCCTACTGCGGAATCTTGTTAGTTCGCGGTGCACCCAGCTGACCACCGGACAAGGCGATGGTACCAAGTCCGTTCCACAGCAGGATGCTGGGTTCTGTTCTGTACTAGCCAGCTTGTTGTCGACAGCAGTCGTTCTTGATGATAACATTCCCTCTTACTCTCTCTCTTGTTCTCACGGTCTCTTTAACACATTTCAATCATGGAGTTAAAGTCGTAAAGCTGTTTGCACACACCCTCTCGGCCTGCAACGCAGCGGTGACGTCCCTGGAGTTACGAATGTGTAATGTGCCGTTGCCCTACGAGTATCGTGCGACCGGGAGTTAAAAAAAGCACGACCGCACGACGTCAGCGTCGTCTGGTCGCGGCACAGACCTGGCGCCGACGCCGAGGATGCCGGCGGCGCGCACGGCGGCGGCCAGGTGCGCCACGCGGCAGTCGCACACCAGCGGGTTGTCGGAGAGCCGCAGCGAGTGCAGCCGCGCCACCGACGCCGCCTCCACCGCCAGGTAGGTCAGGTTGTTGTTGTTCAGGGTGCTGCGACGGCATTGTGTTAGTGTTCGCAAGTGTTTCGGTAACAACATATATTAATATTATTAAACAACAATACGTTTTTCTTTTAATCGACCTCAAACAATGAAGAGGTTGTCAATTCGTTTGTATTTTTCTTTTATGTTAATTTTGGTTCAGAACTCCATCGATTTTTAACCGATTTGGAAAATTTCTTTTTTATTTGTGAGGGTAAACCCATTTATATTTGAAGAAAAATGAATTGAAGAGTGAAATTTTTTCACCCTTAGGAAATTTTATTTATAATTTTGATCGGAATTCGAATTCGATTTATTTTGTAAAAATATTTGTTATTCAAATGTTTGTTTGTCTGTATGTATATGTAATTGTTGATATTTTTGTATCGAATTGGTACTGGGTGGCGTTACGAAAACAAACAAAAGTATATTTTGAGACTTCGTACGGAGGATGGAAGCTCGTAACAATACTATGGGCTGGGGGCGCAATTATTTACATTTTTAAAACATTCCATTACAGTACAAAGTTTAAAACGGTCTATAAGCTGGCTTCTTCCGCTGGGAGAGGCGGACCGGCTTATGACGGCCTCAATTATATTAAATTTATTATCTTACATTTAAATATATCTTTAAAATTTCAAGCTACTATATTAAAAAATACTATCCGGGCCCTGAGACAAAAAGATAAAAAGACCAGTAAACAAGTTTAAACATTAAATAATACGTAAATTTATTTCATTTCTTAAAATGAAAAGGCATGAACGCATGAAAATAATACTTGTCCTAGAACGAAATAAATTGCTTACAGCACTTCTAGGCTCTTGAGGTGCTCCAGCGCCTTCTCAGCGATACATTTGAGCTGGTTGCCATCCAGGTGCAGATTCTTGAGCGCAGTGAGGCCTCTGAAAGTGCGTCGGCTGATTGCGGTCAACTCGTTCCTACTCAGGTCTCTGCAATTACACAGGGGTCTACGATAGTCAAATGTGTTTACCAACGGTGCGCGGTACAGCGCAATGAAGATCAAGCAAGATCATCTCGGCATACACACTCGTGTGCACACCGGTGATGACTGGAATACAACGCGCGTGAGTCCACACACATCCCTACCGTCCGGGCCCACATCTCCACCAATACCGTAAGTCAAATCGAAAATCTCGAAATAAGTCAGATCAAGATTCACCACGCTAGACACTGCGGGTTTGCAAATTGTGCCCGAGTCGAGATTTTGGCGGCAAAAAATATTTTTGAGTAATTTTCGCCGCGTTAAAAATATTGAACGGTATCATTTCCATAATTGCCTACATAATCATTAATCTTCATTTACATTTGAACAAATTATTTTTGGTTTAAAACATTAGAAATAATACACGATTAGTTATCAAAATGGTGCGTAAATATTTGTTATTAGTGCGCAGTGTGGTCATTTAGCAAACTACGCATGCGCGCGGTGACATAATATTTTTCAATTATAGTACAATTAACAGATAAGTCATCCGGTGTTTTTCGTATAAAAAATATAATTTAAATGAAATTGTAATTATGTGTTTTAAAATTACTGCAATCTACTTATTCGTATTTCTGTAAGTAAAGTTATTTCATTTTATTTTTAACCGACTTCAAAAAAGGAGGAGGTTCTCAATTCGACTGTATTTTTTTCTTTAT
>DWPT01002599.1:0-15903 GCA_018251895.1 Agathymus mariae mariae | reverse complement strand
AACGATAACAAATAAAAAAGGGCAACTAACTATTACGCTTGTACTAATAAAGCCACATTATCAGTGACTAATATGGCAGAAATTTTGTTTTACAAAAAATTTGAAATACCCATGTTAATTGCAATGCAGCACGAGTATATCTTTCGCGGGCGAAGCCGCCAAGCTTTACTAGTATAAAATAAGTTTAAAGTTTATTTAATAGGTACTTCATCTATCAATATTTACGGCTAGATTTTGTTTACGTTTAAGTCCAATTTGCATCGACTTGACAATGTGACAATAAAATTCAAACGATACAGAATCTGTACATCGAACATTATTATTTAAAAACTTTAATATGAATATTGAGGTCTAAACATATAATATGTACGTTTAATCTGTACGCATGTAACATGAAACATCACTGAACAGATTAAGACGATTCTTGACACATTTGAATATATGTTATGCGTCATTATCTAGGATATTTTTATCCCGAGAAATGGTCTGATTTTAATTATTTCTAATACTATCAAAATAAATAATAGTTGTCACGTGTTAACAATAGTCAGTCATGTAACTCGAAAACAGAACCTTTGTCAGGTGGTAAAAGGTTTACATACTGACAAAAAGTTCTGGCAGTATTTTCTCACTAAACAGTGTTTAATCGCCTAACTTATTTTACCGCTTGTAACAGTACTAAGACTAAGTTTTAGAGTTACCATCATTTTATATAGGTATATGAAATTTGATTCGAACCTTATCGGATGTTGTTTATCCGTTGAACACGGCAATTATTTAAAAATTCAGCGCCGCGTAAAAATACGAATTGTTTTGAAAATACTCTAGATTCGGTTAGCTCGTTTCCGTCCGAATTACAGTTTGTGCCGTTAATGCCATAGTAATGGTTACGGATATATTGGGTTTGTTAAGTTTAACAGTAATAGATGACAACCAGCAGGCGGACCACCACGACCGGCTAAGATACTAATAGTGGGCCCAGTTAGTACTGGCTCTTCGACAAGATTCACTCATTATACATACACACACGTAGACATTTATTTACATGTATACAAAAAAAAGTAAAAACAATAAAATCTAATCGTATAAGCAGATAGAGCCACAGTTATAATGGTTATCTACCCGGGGTATGTAAATTCAAATCCGTCATGCAAATTAAATTTTTTAATTTTAAGTGTAATAATTTGGCGTATTAAAACACTGTAAGACGAGCAGCACACATTAGACTGACTTGATCATAATGACCACCGTGAGTTAAGTCTGGCTAAGTGATTAAGCTAAAGTGACCTAGTAGTGTAACCTTACACATTATTATTATGACAGGGGGCCTTATCCTAGGAGTGGAACTGAATGTGTATGTTGTGGCACTGAGGACATTTTGATAAATGATGATGGTTACGGTCTAAGTCTAGAGTAAATGATGGGCTAACATGACCGAGCGACTTTTCCCCATAAAACCTGATAAGTTTCGAGCTTTAATGCTGAAATCATACGACTTAACGTAATTCATCAATTTTTATCGAAAGTCATAGATGTTATTTAATTATCTCCCTTGAAGGCCGACCTTTAAACTTTGATTTTAAGATAATTCTAAAGGTATTATTTTTTCACTACTAGCTTCTATTACATAGTCCATAGCTTTACACAAAAATATATATATTTATTTACAGCCAGTAAAGATACAAGATATAATGTTAAAAAACAATACACAAACTCCTATTTAAATTTATATTAAATAATATATTGTGTGCTACTAAATATTTAACTTACCCACCTATAAATTCTACACCACACACCTTTAAGTCACTAATTGCACATCCAAATTCAAAAAATCACAAACTTCCATTCATAACATATTCCTGTATTAAAAAAAGACTATCACACACCCTCACTCTAAGAAGTCATGGGGTCAAATAACAAAGGTGGAATAGCATTACAAAGTGGCAGAGCGAGAGTGACGCGAGCAAGATGGAAGATGGGCGGAGCTTACAAGGTGTTCCATTCCGCTGCAATTTTAAACTGGAGTTTTTTTTTATTTTTTAAATTTAACCATTAGCAACGCCTTTTTAAGGCCAGGTGTGTTCGATGTTTTAGAGTAGCAGTCGTTTAATATTTTCCGTGACAACCGTGTGGTGTGGAACATACCTTCCATATTAAAGTCCTAGGTTCAAATCCGGCAAACGCATTTTTTATATTGATATGATAGTACCAAACGTGCAAGTACATATGTGGTATAATCACCGATGTGGTACACATTTGTTACACTTGTTGTTGTTTGTCATTCTTAGTGAAATCTCAGCTTCACAAGTATATCGTAAATTTTGTGGACTTAAGTGTACTCCCTTTTGTAAATATCGCTGACAAATAATATCCTGGAAACCGGCACAAAAACATGTTCAACATTTTATGGCGAATTTGCCTTCAAGGCGAGAATCTAACTTCAAAGCGAACCTTACGAAGCTTCTCGATCAAAATACTTCTCCGTGCTGTTTCATCAGAAATTGGTGGAATAGTTTATAGACCCGAGTGTCTAAAGAAAACAGGCCGTCCGAAGACCTTTGACAATGTGAAAATAAACGACAAACACTGATTTAATACTTTCATTCAGACTCTTGTTATTTTCATTACCTAACTACTAATAAAACCTTTGGTAGAGTTTCATGAAAACTTATTTACTTATTTGCAGTGGATTTTTTCAAATACCTCAATTAATAAATGTCTACATTTTAATAGGCACCTCGGGTCAAATCTTCATAAAATATCTAAATATTTGCCCCACTGGTGAAAGTTCCGTGATTATGCTACATATGGGAATGTTATGTCAAAGCCTCCGATACTAAAACATCAGATAATGTCACCTCGAAAGCGAAACGAACCTACTGTCATAAAGTTTCCAGTTTCAGCCAGTTGAGCTGGCCGTTGACGACAACAATTATTATAACTTAAAAGCTTCATAGCCTATATAAGCAGGTCATAAGCGATCGAAGCTGACAAATTAGCATCCTCACTTTTGTGCTACTCGAGGTACGCTGAGTTATCCGTTTTGAACACGTCAAATAGCAAGTGTGAGGCATTCTTGAAAGAAGCCTTTACAGATATTAAGGTTGTAATCATAATTTTGCTCAATCAAAAGACACTAAGAGAAATAGCGTGATACTCGAGGTTGGTATTTAGAATTTTATATTAAATCCTTTGTCCTTGCATCCTCAAACGTCCAGATAATTACATCATTTACAAGTGTCAACTTTGAACGTTCCGGTGTTTCTGAAGGCTGCGGAAGTTATCCAGGATTTTTTTGATTTAGAGGTAATTATGAAACATTGCGGTACCATTTGAAATACGAATGTAACAAAGTATTTTTTTTTTTGTTATTGATAGCTTTTTCAGTTATTAAACATAATAGAAGTTCTTGAAACGAAATAGCGCAGTTGGCATCTGAGATATTTTGTACGGCGAAAGATATTTATTTTCTCAAAGAATAGAATAAGAATTTATAGAGAAAATACAAAATAAGTATTAATTGTAAAGGGGCATCAAAGTACAGGAGGGACACGTATAACTTATACGGCATATTGTCATTAAGAATATTTACGTAACTTAAGATGATATATATTTAATAAATACGTGTAAAAAAATTTTTTTTATACAAATTTGTGAATGCAGTTGAGCGTAGTTAACAAACATTTAAAATTCAGATATTTTTGTGACAGATTAATGTTCTTGTGCCTGTGTTAGTCCATTTAAAACATAGCAAGTGGCATGAGTGGGTGAGTTTTCCGACTCATCGCTGTAGATCGGCCGATTTACAGAAAACCTTAATATATTAAACATTTATATTTTCCTTGTAAATTTGGGATGTCGCGTTCGCACAGACCAAGTGAAGTGGGTCAATATTAAACTATATTAATAAACTTATTACTAATTAATTATTAAAAAGTCAAGGAGTTAAAATAATAACATAAATAAGTAGTTCAGTTTTGGTTATATCCGACGTATTTTATCTTCACCGATCACTTCAATCAACGCAAATCGTTGTTATGAGGAGTAAATTCTACTCGTGTTGAGTTTTGACTGTTTATGTAAGTACATCGTACAATTAATTAGGTTTACCTTTGGCGCTTCCTACTAGGACGGAGTATTCTGTAATTTCCACTAACTAAAACTCGGCTGAATCCGCAGTGAAAACATTGTGATTTTGCTATTTATAACGTACGTACTCTATTATCATGGCTAATTTATTTACAGAAATATGTCCGATTCCCCAGTAATTATTTTAAACAGTACAATGGCGAAGCAGTGCGGTCGGTTATCGTCCTGAGCATGACACAGCAATAAAGACAAATCCGTGAGAATAGTAACCAAACAGATACGGATTTCGCAACCTCAAGTTCAGTAATCCGCTGAATAGACGTACGCTATGATTATGAATGAGCGACCGATGCAGGACACATCGTGTGAATGAACTGACATGTTTTGATTTGCTGATTTGGTGCTCCACATTATCTGTTTACCACGTCACAGCAAACTTCGGTTATAGAACCTATTTACATAAAACAATTTTAGATGCTTAATGTAATCTGAACGTTGTTTTGTGGCATTAAGCATAAAAGGCGTCACCGACGCGTTACAGCCCAAAAAGGATGCCAAGAACTGCATTGGCCTTCTGACGCTGCCAAGTTTAAAGAAGCAATACGCAGTTGATTGTAGAGTGAGGGTAGTAAAGAACCAGGAAGAGTACCAGCGACATTAAGCTAGTTGATACAGACCCCAGCCACTTCCAGCAGACCTGGCTTTATCACCGTTACCCAATACGTTACACCTCGAGTAACCTCCTCAACTTTGGCATGAATGAATTAAGAATGAATGTCATCTTATGTTATTTATTACAAAAGCTTGTGTGGGCGAAAAGATGTAATTTTTAAAGTGTTCCACTTTTTAAGTCTCCTACTAATTAATTATGAAAGCTAGATTATTGATCGGCAACGCGTCTGCTCCTGGTGTTACGAAAGCCCATGGGCTGCGGTGACCATATAACATCATGAGGTCCAGCTGCTCATTACCCATATAATAATTATGCGCCACGGTAACATTACCGAGGCTCCAGTAGGGAATTGATAGAAGAATTGTAAAATTCGTGTTTAGTTTGGCTACGGCCAATTAGTTGTACCTATAATTAGAGGCCAATAATTGAGTCATTGATGCGAGCGCGGTCAGTAGTTGGACGGATGATCGTTAAGGTAATCTGGCAAAATTGTATGAGCGTGTATTTCAGAGGGTTTGACACGCCTGTTAAAATTATTATGTGTCATATCAGACGCATGCCACAAGAGCTTCCTAAACTCGCGTCAACGGATAATCTTTGGCCTAATCGGCACTGAAGCAACGTGATGAAGTGTCCACTAAGTCTCCTCAATTAATATCTGACATTCAACAATTAGCTCTCAAATAGGCTAAACTTGACTGTCATACGGTCAATTACTTACATACATAGTAGGATAATAATATAGGACAGAACATCAGTATCCGCCTGGTGAGATCCATCGTACTATAATTTATTTACCTTTAATTTTTATAAAGTTTTGTGAGTTTTAGAAATGAATTATCATTATTAATTATCATTGCTTTAGTGAAGGAAAACAGCGCGAAAAAACCCAGATAGATACCTAAGAATTCTTTGTAACGTTTCCAAAGTTGTATGATGGCTGCCAGTCCGTGCTACGCTAGAGTGGTTGACTACGGCCTTTGCTCCTCACTTTGTGAAAGTAGGCAAGAATCCACCTTGGGACTGTTATGCTTGCCAATGACAATGATATAGTAGGCATAAAGTATCCTTTTTAAATGATTTCGTACTAGCGTTTCACGGTAGAGCAGAATGTTGTTCCCACGTTGCGTTTCCAGGTATCACGGACATACGACACCGGCATCGCAAACAAACAAATGATTCTTCTGTTTCACGATAAAATACATTTTTCATGGCAACCGCCGCTGCCCGCTAGCGGTCTTACTGTTGGAAATAACCGGTAATTTGAAGAGCGTAGGATTGTTTGATTATTCATTACTTAGGATTTCTTTTTATTTAAGCTTATTGATCTTATTTTTTCTTAACTAGTTTGAAGTGTATTCATTCTTGGGTTCAAGCCAACATCCCCTGTTCGTGGTTATAGAGACTGCTGAACGGTCGAGGCTCTGTTCTCTCTCTCTCTGGACTCTGTTCTACCCAGTTAATTCCGGGGGTACTCGTGCACGGTGATAAGGTTCTTTACCTACCAGGCAGAAAGCCCAGTACCAGCTTGACCGGCAACGTGTCGCAGAAGTATTTAGTGTTACTAACGTCAATATACAGCTGTAGTTACTGCTGTCATCTTTCTACATTAAAAAACATCAACCACACCGTCGCGGGGTACATCATGGGTTTCTAATCATTCTTTTGAAAGTCGTTGATCTCAGTAACAGACGTCATGCATAGTGGTAGGGTCCTTTACTATCCTGGCTAACCACCAAAAATCTTTGAGAATAAACTTATTTCAATTGCGGCATCGTAAAGCCAGAACGAAAGGGCTAGCCATTTTCGTCTGGGTTGACAACAAGTTGGTGATTCGCTGATGTTACAAATGTCCGGGAGAGCGGTAAGTGCTTACCATAGACTGGCCCGTCTCACAACGAAAATAATTAAAAATTATCACAATTGAATCTAATAAGTTGCTTTACCTAACTTACCTTGGGTTTCGGTTTAAAAAGTATTAAGATAAGTATCTACACCCACAAAAGGCGTTTGCACTCTGCTCTTAGAAGTAATGACAATTATAAATATTGTTAATCACTTAATCTTCTATTATGAAGGAAGTGTCTATGGATACACCTCCGTTGTATTTTGTGCAACAACTGAAAACATATGATCTCTTAGCGCTCTCGAGATGGGTACCAGTATAGTGCAGGCCTGGAAGCAAAATTGGCTTAAGCAGCTAGAAGCGTAAATAGAGAGGTACCTACTAGGAACATTACATTCTTATTTATCTAGCTACTAAATAGGGCTGGTCGTTTAACGCAAGCACAGAACTTGGATCTCGCTCTTGGATTCAGGTGTATGATGGGGCTACAATCTACCTTGTGAATTTACTATTATTTTCTTTAATACGTGTGAGGTTTATGAGTGATTTACTGTAACCAAACCCATATTTATTAAGGAAAAGAAAAGTATCTAGCAATACATTCATAGAAAAAGTTTCAATGGGAATTCATCCTTGCTTATTTAAACCAGTTGGCGGAGTACTGCAAGTCAAGGATTTTTATTATAATTGAATAAGCCTGGAGAGCACTTCATCACGCTATGTGTGTGCACCTGATGGATGGATTGTTTACCAACTTAAATGTTTGAAGTTCTTATGCCACCTGGTGACCTCTGACACGAGTTCATGACTGCTATCTAACGATAACACGATCGGAATCGACGGCTTAACGGCGGTACTCAGGAACGATTTTAAATTACGTTTAAACGAGATTTTGTTTCACAATTTCGTAACTATGGTATAGCATTAAAAATTATTTACCTAATTTCATATACTACTTAATAATAATAATAAATAGCTGTTTTAGTTTTTTTTATTATAACTCGTCGCCAAAAGCTACGAAGTTAAATAAAGAAAAACAGCTACCAAACAGACGAGAAAAGGTACCGAATAATTTTAACTTTTATGTTAATATATAATATATATGTTACTCGCGGCCCCCCTCTGACTTCGTTGAGGTTCAATAATTAATTATATCACAAATTCCCACTATCATGAAATCTAAGCGAGCGGAAATTAAAATTAACCAAAATGTTTACAAACTAATTTAATTTCAAATACCCGTCGAGATGGCGCCGATCACATTTTACAAGTTGGATCGACCTCCCATCGTGTTGGACAAATTGGGTGCAACAAAGACGCCGCCATTCCGCTAATATAAACAATATTGTAACGCTGATTTATACTTAATGTTATTGTTGTTCTCCAAAGGTACACACTTTTATCATGCGCATGATAACATGTAAAGTGGATAAAGTTACTCTTGCTTACGGCCCTCGACTGAACCTCAACAAACTTATGATGGAAAAACTCTCAACAAATAAAATTATGGATAATTTAACGAAATTCTTGTGACAAATATTATTTCTGGTCTTGGTTGTATATGATATCTCATTCATGTATGTGTTCATATATTATTATCCTATGCTGTTACATTACCGATATCCTACAATACAAATAAAATATTTGGCGTATGAAAATCGTGTTGTGAAACGTTACACGCACCAAACTCGGGTTACATATTACACGGAATTACACTTTTGCGTAACTTTGACATTTGACGCATGCGAAAATATATTTCTGATATAAGTACTAATGTGCCGTTTACCGAGAATCATCGTGCACTAGTAGCAGAAATGCACTAGGATGCCGATTTGAAAAATACCTAGAAAACACAGAAAAATAAACAACAATTTGTATATTTTTAAATGTATACAGTGTTTTGTATATTAAAATTCTTTAAATGAGCAGACATGGCAATGGTTAACACAGCCATCTTTATCACTACCGACGTCTTCAACGCGAGCCCATCAAACAAAACAACCCGTAGAGTCGCTGGATCGCCCTCATTACACCTGAAACATTACATAGTTAATCTAACAATGAAGGTAACACGGGCAGGTGAAGAAGCTTACCACTAACATTACATTCGGAATTAGAACAAAGTCCAGCGATTTCCAACGTTGAAAGTATTCTATTACGACGTCCATAAATCAACAAGCCAGGATGGCTTCAACCAGTCCCCTATCACATAAACATCTTCGTATTATACCTTAGCATGCTTGGCTTGGAAAAAAGTTACCAATTTGTCTGTGAAGATATCTTACAGCCCTTGTCGAATGTCCAAAGAGTAATTTCGGCATAGTTATCCAAAACTTTTTGAACCATTTGTAGTGGAACGGTCGTTTGTTTTGGAAACAAACAGACTGACACTGTCAGAGACAACTAGAAATGTAACATTTATTTACCTATCACATCAACGGCTGCCACAAGAAAGGTTGAAACAGTTACCACGAACTGTGCCTTACATTGACTATTCCTTTTCTAGAGATCCAAAGTACACGTGTGTGCCGCAATCGGCCAAAATTTTGGTTTTTTAACATCCGCTTGTAAC
Organism: Agathymus mariae mariae; assembly: GCA_018251895.1. Lineage (NCBI taxonomy): Eukaryota > Metazoa > Arthropoda > Insecta > Lepidoptera > Hesperiidae > Agathymus > Agathymus mariae. Next base: position 6,723 of record DWPT01002599.1, on the reverse strand, counting down.
AATACACCTACTGGTATTGATCACACCTGCCAGAACTGTTCTCTGATTGGTGCAAACCATTCTAAGGGTGAGTGGAGACGCCGCTGATTGGTGGACGTACAAGAGGGGTGGATCTGTCTGCAGTATTAGATTACAAGCTCGTTAAAGGGCTTTAATAGCCACGTTTATAGGATCAAAGTAATTTGAACAAGTTCGTCTCTGAGGGAGGTTGTAATTGATTTTATTCTGTAAACAGTCTTCATTATGTGCTCATCTAATTAATCTATTAGAAATCTGTTAAGAGAGTGTATGTCAAATCAGAGTAACATCTCATAACGTTTCTTAATCCTTAAATGTACGTCGCTTTGTCTGCCGGAACATCGCACAGAAACTGCTGAACTGGGATATTCACTGTTCGAAAGTGAAAGTAAACTGAAGGTTAATCATTTTAAAATTTGCTATATGTTAGATATAGGTAGTATTAGAACACCCACACACCTTCGCATAGTATTCCGTGTGTTGCGAGTTGTAATACAAAATCTCACAAACACCCAAGTTCAGTATCTGACTATCAGTAGACTGAGAAGCAATCTCGAAACCTATCGCTGGGTAGGACAGGTCACCAACTGAACTGTAGATTCATCTAAACAGCAATAATTATAAAAATATTTCGTCTATCTTAAGGTTAAGAAAAAAATGGCTAATAAAAAAAATTCGTGAGAAATTTTATGCACCCCAATAACACGATAAGAACGCGCCTTCATCAGATATACCATAATCCTCAATCCGGGATTGTTTGTTTAGAAGAATCCTACCGAGATCGGATTAGGATACTGTTGAAAATAGATAATTCTGATTGAAAAGTATTTCCTTATTTGATACAATCTTTGAGACATGATGTTTAATACAATTGAATCTGTTGGGATTTATTGATGTAAGAAGTTTTAGTGTTTATAAGTAAATTTGCAGCTTATGAGAGCCTGCAAGTTTATTAAGCCCAAACAAACCTCTGAGGTGGTATACGCCGTTTGACTACGGAAACAATGATCAATAGACGCTTGATCCTGACGATACATTACAGGATGTATATTTCAGCCGTATTGCTGGCGGAACAGAGCGTAGTAAGAGACGACAGAAGTCAGCCTGCTTGGTAGGGCTTCGCGTAAGGATTATATTATCAATAAGTCATTTATATTATTACTGGTAACTTGCCATGAAGCCTGCTTGGCTACCTACCACTGTCCCACTTGAGTCAACCGCCAAATGCCTTGTCGTTCCGGCTGGGGGCTTGAGAGCCAGCAACTTTCTCCCTTACCTTCTTCTCATTTCCTGGCCAAAAATGCATCAGAGACGCAACAGTGCAAGACCAATCTTATTAAATTAGTTTTAATTTACTTTGCAACAATCCGCAAGCACAATGTATGATGGTATATACTTCTATACATGTATATAACCTCCCTCCCTCCCACAAAGGAAAACATGCAGTTAGTATAAATAAAAGTATATACCAACGTGCATACCGTTACCAACACGTGTTTCGCTCTGGAACAGAGCATCATCAAGGTGAATAGACTCTACGAGTGTTAACCGCAAACTGCAAAATTAATACTAATTTAATAACAATGAATTTCCGCAAAATAACGCCTGATACTGTCAACTAAGACCAATCTTCCTGATGTCCATGGGCAACGGTGACTACCTACCATCAGGTAACTCATCCGTGATAATCCCGAAAGAAGAAGCGGCAAGATTTCTCAAAATTTTTTTTTCCTACTCACAGTTACAGAATGCACTTATGGCTATATATTAAACTCATGACAGTCTTATCTTTAAAGTAATCATCTACTTCGTTACAGAACTCAAAATAATTAAAAATTACTTTTTTGCTTCCGGGAGTATATTTTTCCTTTGGTCCCACTTAAATTAAGAAAAAATACAATTTGTAAGGATACAAAATTGGAGATAAAACCAAAAAATTTAGCTTCTTCAAATTGAAGTCGATTTTATTTTGTTAAAATTATTTTTCACCAGTAGACTTGCCTCTATCACTTTTGGTATTACGAACTAATAGACAACGGTGATCACTTAACAAGTAAGGCGTCTACGTATTCGTCAACTACTTAACTTACGAGTACGTATGCACGAACACTTGAAAAATGAAAGGTCGCTAGATTAATTAACTATAAATCCCCTTCGAAAATATCGATAACGTGCATAGGTAAATCCTTGTTGACATTGTTTATTTTTTGTGAGCTGGTCGCAGCAGGGCGACGGTTAATCCGCAGTTACCAGTAAACGGACAATGGTACAATGCTTGACGAAATGAACAGCTCCCCCCATTGTTACACTACGCAACGCGATGGCAACACTCGGGCGTGAGATCAGTTGAGTTGTAACTCGTACTTTAATATTTATGCATACTTGAACTATAATAAGATTAGAATTATTTTGAAAATTAAAATATAAATAGACTTTGTTAGCCATACAGTGGCCGTGACACAATTTTTGGAATTTTTGTTTGTCTGTCCGTTTGTCTATGTAGCTTTGGCCGTCGACGTATCACACTATAAACACTTGACGTAGACAATCTGCTGCAAAATAAATTAAAACTAATTTAATAACACTAAAAACCATTGAATAAATTTAAATGATAGTTATCTCATTCGTAAGTTGTACAATGATCCGAATCTAGAATATTTTTTATCCTTAGAAATTGATATATTTCCACGAAGTAGATTAAAAAAAAATTGCGTATAAAGTTAATATGAACATTGTGTTAAGAGCGTACTAAGAAAAATTTTGACTATCTTTCTGAAGCTAGAGTATTAATGACATAAAGAAGCAATCAATAAAGAACATTATCAGTCTAAGTTACTGATGATTAAAAAGTTACAAGTGTTACAACTTTAGGGTTCTCAAAATAGGCAAAGGATCCATATTTGTCGCCCAATCTGTGTCCATTAACAATTGCGCATTCTAATCCCGTTGTGTCGAGTGTCGGGTGTCGAGTGGTGCGACAAAAGACCGACCGATAACACGCCTCCTTACAACAATTTCAAATTTTAATATGATGTCAATTGTATCTACATCCTTTATTATAAAATCTTATAGATATAAAATAATATTGCTTTTTTCTAGAGTTTAAGACAATTGATTACTCTATGTATAAACACTTCCTACACTTACGTCTTATGAGTTTTTTTATACATTTTTTACTATCAGTTAAATTATTATTAAAAAGGAAAAAATAGAGACAATTCAATTTTAAATTTAGTACAAATAACTCATAACGGCTACCAATAATATCTTGGTAACCGATATAATTATATTAATATCTAAAATTATAAACAGAAATAGACTCCTCAAGTCGAATCGTGTTCCTTGTTCAAAATATAAATTTGTCACCGTACAACGATTCGACATTCAAAATTAGACAAACGGATGAACCCTGCCAAGCCTCAATGTCTCGTACTGTAGCTCGTTACAGCTGTTTTTTCAATACGTAGAAGGGTGTAAAAGGTTTGTCGCTTAAACGAAATGGACATTACCTATATAGTTTTAAGGTATCTATTCCAATAATATAATGACAAATAAAGATTTTCAGCTGATCCGAAGTGAATGGAGGATTATCACACATTTGCGCTATTCTTTTTTTTCTGGTGTTGCAAAAACATATTTTATTTCTGGAATGTGTTGAAGATTAAAAATGTGTAATTTACCAAGAAATCTATTTTGTTCAGGTCAATTTGGCAGCATAGGTCTTTCTTCGGGTACGTTACGGAGGTGATTTTAATCTATGGAAAAGTAACACGAATATAGGACTGTAGATCAATTTCAGATTCTTTAGACATGCTGCACACAACATAAGAGAAAAATAATCTTATTTATGAAAATTAAAAACCATTAAAAACTTGTTTTATCATGTGTCATATTTTTCTCAGTGTATGCAATTTCATAATATTTGCGTTTTATTGATTATAAACAACTTGATTACGTAATACGACCCCTTGCCTAACAAACAAAGGATCCCAGGTTCGGTTACCGGTTCTGTCCGACGTTCAAATGATACACACAAATGAGTGTATGTCTATGAATTTAAAAAGAGTTTGTCCTAAGAATCTTGAAACAGGAATACATCTACGAGGAAAGTGACGCAAGTCCAGTTCTTGGCTAGGTCAAACCTATGAGATGGATAATTATCCATGAGTCATTATGACGTCCATGCCATAAGAAGTAGGGAATGTTAATGCGAGATAAATCTGTGAATGTTTATTTATTTATCCTGAGTTGACATCCGACTCTAGTCCGAAGGCAGTGCGGTCTGGTGATGAACCTTTGAAGCATCTCATCCCGAACCAGAGAGCCAGTGAAGGTAAAAGCGTCATCGCCTCGAATCGTATTACATTGCATCATTATAATCGTGAAACATTCACACACTCATGCATATGCTATCTGTCTTTGCAACCGAATACCGCCGTTACCTCGGCACGCTTGTAGGGAGACCAATTAGATGCATGCCCATCATAAGGATATACAAGAAAAACATCTTAACAATAATGGTAACGTATCGAAATGTGTGGTTGTTGGAAGTTGGTCTCCTGCTGTAGTAACCTCCGGTATATACATTATTCTTTTATTTTATTTAGTACTAGCAAATACCCTCGCTTCGCTTCAGAAAAACAACTTTATACTTAAAAAAGGAAATCCTTATGCATTTAGGACTGGGTTTTTCTCGTTCTGTTAAATAGAAATACATACATTGTTTTGTAACTTTTTTATTTATGGACGGATTGAAATGAAACGAGTTATTTAAATATTAAGTGACGCTTACTACAATACATTAGTGAAATCGGATAAGCCGTTTTTGCCATTAGCACGAACAAACGTACAGGCAACCAGAAAAAAATTCTAACAACTATTGTTTTGTGTTCTATTGCGTTAATAAAGGCCCCTAATAGTAGCTTCTCATATATACTTCTTGTACAGAAAGAGTTCTTTTAGAATTTTGTTATATGTTTAGATTCCAAAAGCAATATTATCTGATGGTAAGTAATCAGCCGTCTGGATATCTGTAACACCAGAGGAACCACCGATGCGTCGAAAGCTAATCATGAAACGATAAAAGTACTGGTTAAATGGCTCTACAACAATACAATGGAATAAATTTTTGGATATATAAGGCTCCATATACCAACGAATCTTTGTTTCTTTTTTGATAAAGGAAACCTTTAAAAAGGACCCTGGCAGTGTGAGCGCCCCAGATTATGTGGGTTTCTTACTGCACTAAAACCCGCCCGAAGGCCTTCCTCGGCGCTATGATAGGATTCCGAGATCTCCAATGGAACACAACCGGAGTCCTATGAGCGCGTGCTCCGTCGGGCTCTGCTCGGGATGAGTATACCCCTTACTTCTGGTGTTTACGGCGGTATGCGGTCTCGTGTACCGTCGTCCTTACCGGGATCGTTTGCTGAACGGTTCGGGCTCTCACCCTAGCCGCCCACAGCCCCGGAAGCCATCTTTTAGTCGCCTCTTACGACAGGCAGGGAATACCGTAGCCCTATTCTGGTCCCATGGGTCAATCTACCAACGAGCTTAAGCCAACCTATCGTGCTCATGGTATACTCTGCTGTAATGCTGCTGTGGAAAACGGTTCCTCAGTTTTTCAGTCATCATCAATGAAACATAATGTATTATTACTTCAGATTTGAAATTCATGATCACTTTGTCCAGAACTTCCTCTCCGAAGCAAAAAATAATTAATTTTCAATACGCAAATGAGATAACTAAGAAAACTTCATATAGTGCCAGTAATAACGGGTACCATGCGTAACTTGACCAGCAACGTAAAGGCTTTGGTGTAACTAGACATATAAACATTAAAGATACGTGCACATTTAGCCCAGGACTTCCAAGCAGGATCAAACTTATAAATGTCAAAAGTCAAACCTAATGTCAGGACTGTTCATCAAAATCGCTGAAAGATCGCCACACTACTACAAATGCCGTAACTTCAACGGTGTAAAAGGAGCCACCCATTGTCACCTGTGGGGTCCGTATTGTAAGGTTCATAACGGTTATAATTGTTTGGAAGCACTGGTCGTAACTATTTAGATTTTTGATAGGTAACATTAATATGGTTCGCCTGGAAACCAGCGCCGGAACTCATTCATCATCATCATAATTCGGGATCTCCTGTTACAATGAACCCTTTCATTAAGGTTAAGTTAGTCTGCTACACTAGTCACGTGTGGATTTGCAGACTTCACACTTCAAGAACATTACGGAGAACCCTCAGGTGCGCAGGCTTCCTCATTAAAGAAGTGGTAATTCATTTTAACATAACTATTTAAAATTTGTAAGCATTTCTATTTTCTTTATGTTTAGTGTTCCATAATTCAATTAAACCCAATCCTCGAGTTGATGGTCTTGAAGATGATCTGTATATTGAACCCTGAAAAACACCGATACCCATGGTAATGGGATTCGATGTGGTCTTAATAGAAATTAAAAGGAAAAACCCCCTGCTTTATTACTTCCTAATTCTATGGTGTAACTAGTTGCTTGAAGCTATGTCTTGTACCGATATGATGTTTAGGCTCACGACGCTTATAAATAAAACATTCCGGCTTAGTCTTCGTGAGTTCTGAGTTTTTAGGGAGCTAACTCCTATACTATTGTATAGACAGAAAGAAAAAAGAAAGAAAGGAAAAGAAATATATATGGAAGAAATATAGGAAGGAAGGA
>DWPT01002598.1:0-15908 GCA_018251895.1 Agathymus mariae mariae | reverse complement strand
TAATAATAATATTGATAATATAATCTTTACCCGAAGCCTACCACCAAGCAGGCTGTCTTCTGTCGCCTCTTACGACACCCTGTTCTGCCAGCGTGAGATTGGGGGAGTATTCTAGGCCGCCCCAAGACGGCAAGAATGCAACATTACTTTGTAAAAGCGAAGCCCTCTGGATGGCCTTCAGACGATTGGTTTTGTAGTAACGTAAGAATGATTGGTTAATGTTTATTTATTGTACTAAACACTATTTGTACATGCAGAAATTAGTGACCCACAAACATTATCGTTCAACCAATCTCTTCCACTCGTTCACCAGTCATCTACATATCGTTGTTTGTAAATTCGTCGCTTATGAGTGTCTAACAAATAAGTTTTGGGCCTTTTTACGTTATTACTACTTGTATAATTTTAATAGTCATGTAACCTCATTCAGCCCAGGGGCCAGTTCTAATTGTTTCTTGTAATGAAATAAGCTTGGGCACCTAAACCAACCCTTATTTTTATGTTTTGAAATACCCTACTTTCGCATTGTAAATCCATACTTTCAAATCAATTTTACGAGTATATTTTCTATAATTTCTTGTAAGTATGTGTGTGTCTATCATAGTATGTGTGCGATGTATCATTGTGAGTGGAGATAGACTCCTGTTAGACTCATCAAATATGTATTTACATAAAAAGTAATGACGCCAAGCAGACGATATCGATCGAGATAATTATACGCTGATTCAGTGTATAAAACGCATACGGATAACACTCAATATCTAAGGCGATAACTAACCATCAAGAGGTATAATTAAGTTGAGTCGTGAGCCCGATACATAACACTGAAAACTTTGTTAAATAACTTGGCCAAAATTGGTTTTTGCAAAATGTCCAAGAGATAAGCGGCGATGATCTAGTGCGGCGTCACTGGACTATACAAAAAAAACGAAAATGGCGCACAGCAGAAAGCCGTTTTGTAAAGCATCGCTAATGCGCCGTGAAATATGTGCGCGCGGCGCTTATTGCCCGCAGTTTGTATTCAGCGGCGCGAGGACAGCTTAGCCGCAGTACAATGTCAACGGTCGTGGATACGATGATGTACAAATATTTTATTTTATTGTAATATCCGGCAGACTGTCGTTCGTGGATATCACTAATGTCTGAGTCGACACCAGCTCGCTGTTGTCAAACACCGGCTGATTAAGCGGCGTGGGACAACACTGAGGAATGAAGTAATTTCCAAGGCTAGCCATTAAATTAGTAGGCTCATGTGCCATTACAGTCTTTCAAATACCAGCTGTCAATATTATGCTGAATATAGCAGCAGAATTAAAAGTAATTTAAATTGAAATTCATAGCCAGTCTGATGCTGACTGCATGGCTTGGGGTAATAAGGACTTACAGTTTATGTAATCTTAAGTAATATTATTAATCGGAATGAATTATATATCAAATTAATAAAAAAAAATAACGCTTTATTATAATTTTCGTTAAAAATGTCGATAAAAATCAGTAATCACAAATATTTCCCATTTAATCCCGACGATGCCTGCTTGGTGGTAACGTATTTCGCCCGTCTGACTAGCTACCACCTGCGATCTAAAATTGACCGTGAAATGTTTCATCCGTGTTTCTATCGCAGTGTCGGAGTGCCAGTAACAATGCGCTTCCTTTTCGGTCAGCAACACTTCGGTGATGCCTTTGATGTTACAGAAATCTATGGGCGACGGTGTTCACTTATCATCAGGTGGATCGTATGCTCGTTTGTCGACTAGTTATATATAAAAGCATTGTCAATAAAGTAACATATGATTTTGAACTAATGTAATCGCGGAGTTTATACATTTTATTATGTAACGGGTACTCACGAGTACTTATGTAAAACACATAAAGTGCAAAGTTTAGTGCGTAAATATACAGTAAGTGTCGTTAAATGGTTTCTAAAAAAGAAAAACGAACTAGACGTAGAGTAAATAGATTAATCTACCACTAGCTTATCAACGGTTTCCTCTCGCCACCGCAGTTTCGCCATGATCACGATCCATGCAACTGGGTCGAAACATTTTCAACAAATAAAACGTATTGTGAGTACCCGTTACATAATAAAATTAAGTAGCGTTCTTAAAATTAACTAATTTATGCTTCGAACATCTCATACATTTTTGCCTACTTGCGAAATTACTTAACCAAATTAAATAGTAATTTGAGCAAACCATTCGTCTAATCAAGACTCATTACAGATAAGTAATTTTTTTTTTATATAAGTTTTTTTAAAGAGAAACTCGCCACATCGGTACAACATTGGTATGTTACCGGGAACGCCGACACGTGATGAGATTATTAAAAATACCTTTTGTAAAGACGGTAGATAATCCATTTGAGTCGACCTACCACTGCTCTCGTTGTACTGCGGTGCGGCGCGGCGCGGTGCGGGGAGGCCGAGTTTTGTGTTGGAAAACATTTGGGAATCAGCCCGCTGTATCTGGTGTCTATACATTTATTATATACTACAACCATTTATACATTCCTATCTCCGTCTGTTATAAGCAGCGATATAGGATAGCCTAGTGGCTTCAACGTCAGTCTCTCGCAACAAAGGGCCCGGGTCAAATCCAGTAAGGAAAACCATCGATATTCTGCGTACCTGATGTTCTTTAGAATCCACCCAAGGGTGAAGGGTGAAGTCTACCAATCCGTACTCGGCCAGCGTGGTGGGAGTGAGACCTCTTCCCCACACGTCGTAAGAGACGCGAGTCCACTTGTAGGAGGGTAGTGTCTCGTGATGATGTTGATGACGATCACATCTGGAACAACAGTTTATCTATACAGATAATATTAATCTAATAATGTCATTAAATTATTATTAATTTAATAACAATAAATTTCCGCAAAGTAACGCCTGATACTATCAACTATGTAATAATATCATGTTTATAATAGATACCTAATTGACGGAAGACTAAATAGGTAATAATATTTTAAATAATAAAAAGGCATTTATTCCAGAATAAATAATAAATATTTCTTTCACCTTTTATATTGCAACAAGATAAATTTAGTTACTAATAACTTTACAGCTGACCTTATGTGATATTTTTAATTCGGTATGTGGAGTTTTTGCTCCAAATATTAACATTATGCGCCGATTAATAGCGGAAACTGTGTTGCCATATGTAACTTTTGTTTGTTTACTGTAACTGTATTACCCTTGGTGTTGCGTCCCTATTAATATAAAATAAAAAAAACCCTAAAAAGGGTGCAGACCACGGCGGGGGTCTCTACCGTCCTGTGTTGCCGACGGCGCAAATACACCGTGATGCGCTAATTGGCTCGGCAGACACTTGTTTCTCATGTCAACGGAGAACTAACGTTGTTCAACGCGACCATCAACGTGGCCCCCGGCGGTGGCAGTGACCACATGACAAAAACTGACCAACGGCAAGCGTTCTCTAAACCGACTGGAGTTAGGTTTAAGTGATCCTGGGTTGGAGTGTGGTCGGTGGAAAATGTGTTAATGACTTCACTAACACCATCTATAAGAGTATAGTTACTTTATAAATATAACCTCGGTCGGTGAAGTCGTTCCGAAGTTACATTTTCACCGATATACGCGGTAACGACGGGAACGCTCGTATAACTCTGTTGTACGGTAACGTTGACGTTACACACGTTCTTGTTGTCCGTCTGTCAGTTCGATGGACAACGCGTCGGCCGGAGGAACGGTTTAATATAGTTGGCGCGTGCCGTCGACAGGTGATGTGCGGGAGCGGCCCCACCGGCCCGACCTGGTGCGCTCCGCACGGCTCCGAGGCGTGAGACCACAACGCCAGAAATTCTCATTGTTTAAAACTATGTGTCGTATCGAGAGGATTAAGTTATTCAATGGTAATGAGGTCGATATATATTTTTAGGGGACTGTATAAAAATAACATAATAGACAGTTGAAAATAAAAGTCGTCACCCGTATCCAACAACAACGGTATGAACGGAACTCAACCTTCGCATTAGCGTTTTATGAGTTCTCCATTCATTGTCAGTTATATTCCGTGTCAAAGTAAGGCGTTACTTCCTACAACTGTTACAAACTGCGAGTGAACCGTGGGGTGGTATGGCCGTAATGTACCGGCCAGTTTTCATGCAATCACCCGTTTAGTTCACAAGTGACTGTGAAACCCGTCATTTGTACATTTGTATGGATTAGTTAAGTGTTCAAACGAGTCTTACAATTTATTTACTTTGTATCAATATTCGAAATGACAGGCCATCTTCCATTTAATTTGACTTAAATATATCGGTACCAAATACCTTTTTTTTTCGAGGTGTTAACCTTCAAAGAGAATTGTGACTATTTATCCGTTACGGTAAACAAATCAGTAGTAATTTGTTTACTTATCAATTGCGGATTTAGAAAACTGGAAGTCCTAGAGCAACAAAAGAGTTGAGGCCCTCTGACTCCTACTAATATTCTCAATAAAATGCACTTCATTCGAATATTTCGGTCAATCATTTATTGTGAAATCAGGTAAATACTTTTAATACAAAAAAATAATATCAAAGGTAATGTCGTTTATTAGTGTTACTGCTTGGAAATTTGAAAATTTTCTTCTTTCGAAATCTCTACTTTGGGGCCTCTCTTTTATGGAGATCTCGGGGCTTTAGATCCGGATGTCGCCCCTAAATCCGGTAGTGATCAATTGTAATGGACCTGAGTTTATCTGCAAGCGTAGATATGAAACGATAGGACACTACTATTCACATACTAGTAGTTTTAACATCTAAATGTGTATGGAACGTGAGATTCCGTCAGTTCTGAGAACGACTCAGAAGACCCAAGTGGACCGTACCACAAAATCGAAAGGTATATTTAATAACTGGTGATTGATGTTTATGAGGGAGCGAGTCGGTTTCGATTGTCATCACACAAACTGCTCCAACCAGCGACCTTAATGTAAACGAATAGAGTCCTGTATTGTTATAAAAATGTAATGTTAGATGTAAACGCAGTGTGTAATCCGCCTTGTACAGTGCCCCTGTTCTCATGGATTGTCTAATTGTTCGATATAAATAAATTTAAGGTGATTCGCTCTGACGTACGGACAGACGTACCTTCGAATGTTGCATCACCGGAGACCAGTGCGACACTACGTGTGGGTGCGCGGGATTCTATATTATGTCACAGATTACAGGCACAACGAACATTATTATGGTTAAAATCAGATATGACGATAAACAAGCGCCAAGTGGTGTCAGAAAATAAAAAAAAAAAATATTTATGTCAATTATATTACAGTTTAACAAGTGTAATACATCTTTAAAATCACCAATTATGCCGAATATGGTATTTTGCATTCCGTCAAAATTTGGTGTGATTCAAATTATTTTTTATATTTATATAAAAAATACCAGAGACTAGCTCGCTAGTGTTTTTTTTTTTATTTTGCTAACCGCTACTCGCGTGCTGGACATGAACTGCAGGTTTTATCGCTCTCAGAAGAAATTGAATACTTGTTCCACAGTACCTATTACACTATTAAACCCTTTAAACGAAGTAAATATAACTCTTATCGCAACACAGGACATATATCACAACATTGTAACATTTTTAACGCTTCGTTCGTAAATCGTCACTAGCTTGCGTTGCGACCGCCGGTTTATTGATAAACCATGCATCCTTTGTGTGATTAGTGCAAATTGAAGGGAACTCGTTTATTGCGTTCGCTTTGATCAAATCATTTCGTTGGAGTAGTTGTCAGCGATATTACTCTGTGCGATCTATTTAATCTATATTGCAACTCACAAGTTAACGACAATGAAAACTGACAGTGAGAGTCGTTCACCTCGTGCGTGTTCTTGGATATTGAAATTATTTAACTATGGTACAAGTGTTCTGTTCACCACGACCCCCCGCGCGTCCTCCGGCCATTATATACTATGAAGTAACTTAGTTTGATTTAATAAATCTACTGACGTTCCCTCGTCATTATTTATTACAATTGAACATTTTGTTTTGGCGGCTCATCTTCTATATAAATAAAGATGCCGCCGCGGTGTAATCGAATCACTTTGAAGGTGGCGACGGCGGGAGGTGTCTCTACCGAACCGGTCTGATTAAAGTAAAATAAAAACCGCCGGTGAGGTATCTAACCTACCCGACTAGCTGCGTGCCATCCTGTTTCATGTGAACCCTGGGCAGCTAGTACCGAGCTAGTTTCTTATCCGTCAATATAAAAGTCGAGTGCCTTGAGTTTCATTCCGCCCGCTGTTACAGGACAAAACATTTTAAAGAGTTATTGCTTTGTCTTCCTTCTGTACTTTATGACGATAACTGAAAAACGAAGAAGCTTTTAGTAAGACAAATCTATCGTTGTGTTTTTCCACGATATTGACGGAATATCGTATTTACACTTAATATAATAGTATCTATCTATACATTTAATAAAATTCTAACTGATCGTTTTCTATACATAAACGATATACGAGAAAAAATATTATTAGGGACCTTTCTTAACGCAATAGAAGCCAAAACAATAGTTGTTACAATTTTTGCCTATTTGCCTGTGCGTTTGTTTCCGCTAATCTCAGAAACGGCTTAGCCGACTGTGTTCTGGTTTTCACTAATGTATTGCAGTAAGCATCACTTAATACTTATAATTTGTTTCATTGCAATCTGTCCATAAATAAGAAAAGTTATAGATTAATTTAAAATAATGTAGGTACTATTTCTTAGCGTAACTCGAAGCGAGAGCAGTTTGCTAGTAACAGATAAATTGTGATTTAATATTTTGGATTAATACTAGTATCGATTAACTTAATACATGCCATGTATGAATACGTGAAATTGAAAAATGCTAAAAATGACATTTTAATTGGTTAAATCTATGAACATTATCCGAATTTAACCTATTCAAATGGGTTATTCTCATCAAAACAAGCACTTATGCACGAACAAGACAACACCTGACAAGTGTATTGAATCTTGAATGTTTCATGTAATTATTGTTTTACAAACCTTTAAGTTTGTAATTGAAATGCACGTTATCAGTTACTCCAGTTTGTTACATCTTGGATAAGTCAGGTTGGTCAATAACTCAATTGTTACAATGCAGCAGTGTGGTAAGAGGCTCCATACCTTTTTAATAATGAAGAAAGATATCGATTCCGTGCAGTGTAGTGACGTCGTGGCCAGATTACACCCTGTCACACACAGAACAGATTGTTATTGTTGTGTTAGTGCGCCTGGGGCCGCACTCCGCGGGGGGTGTCCGTGTTGAATTAACATTGTCACTTCGGTCTTACAAGCTATGAATTATCATTCGGCTTCGTTCAGTGTTATGGCACGTTTATAGTTAAATATCATAAGTTTCGGTGAAGGCAAATATCATGAAGAATCTGGGAAGCGTGCTAATCTGCAAGGTAAAAAAACATGTAAAACTGAAAAACAAAATGAAGGTACCAATAACAAACTTGTAGGTAACAAACAGGTTTCGGTGGTTTCCTGTATACACACACCGCTACAGTTCCTTGTACATGCAATAAAACTTCGAAAAACCCTATTAAGTGGGAAAACGAAGTGTCTACGCAAGAAAATTGTTGCATGTAATAAACACCTGATAAAATTTATAAACGAAGATTTTATGAGTTTTTAATAACTGCGGAAAATTGAGTCGAGTTTCAACAATCCAAAAATATTATGATAATGAAGTTATGAATTGAAGTTATCATTATTTTGCCGAACACCAAACTACGATGGGTAGCGCCATGACTCGACGGGGCAAATAAGGGCGCGTTCACCCGCCGCGTTAATGACCTTGCAAACAGCTTCAATAAACGGGCATTAGACGATTAGCGCGCGCCGGCACGTGCCACCACGCCGCTCCACCGTTGGCCACTGTTGAGCAAACGAGGTAATGGATTTCAGTGACGGGTGAAATATGTTTTAATAATTTAATTAATGTTATTTATTGACTCGTTTTCGTGTCCGCCTCGTCATCTGCGCGTGCGCCGACGTCGGCGGGCGTTCTTCTGCGTGTAGTCACTTTTAATTACTAATGAAATAGATCGTACAGTCTTCGTACAGTTCACTTATGAGCGCTACATTTCAATCCGTTGGGGAGCAAGATGGTGCAGATAATTTATGTTTAGGTATAATGGATGTCCGGCACTGTGGTTTGATGGCGCCTGTGTCCTTTCAAGAGCAGAAATAATACTAGTTTAGCAGTATGACCACGAGCAAGCGAGCAAGCTCCCGGTTGTAATAATGGTGGAATTGAGAACATAATATAATGATTTTGACGAAATGCGGTTACAGCTATTTCACATACGAGTATGACACTAATGAAACGCACTCGCCAGTGGAAAGAGTTCCTATAGATATGAGGATGGACAGCCCTATGCCTTCAGATCTAGGATACTTTTCAATCCAGGACATGCATCTATTCCTGCAGACTTTTCAAAACCCAAGCCTATGTCTAGATATGTCTAGTATTTTGTATTATTATTTGTAATTTGATAATTCATGGGTAGGTCTCTATATGTATAATATGTATATATATATCTTTGTATGTATAGGAATGTACCCATACGTGTATATGTGTATTCTAAGAATTTATCTGTATTTTATTAACAATATTACGACCTGAACACAAGGAGAGACCAAACTCGCCAGGAGCTGTTAATGATGGATACGACTGTTACTGCCTTTTGCTCCACAATTAAGATATGTGGTAACGGTAAAAGCAAAAATTGTATTATTTACTAACGGGTGTACCATTTCCTCGATGGTCGACGACGCGTCGGTGACACTCCTGGCGTTGCTGATGTTCTGAGCGGCGGCGATCACTTACCAATATTCGGGCCGTCTTTTAGTTTCACGTTTATATAAAAATAACACTATACACTGTCTGCTCCATGGTCAGTTGAATATTTCCAAAGCGTTAAACGCGGCATGTATGTCAATCGTTTACCTTACACCGGTCGGATGAGCCAGTGTCGACCCGCGTTAAGATACTGTGAAGTTGGTGACGTGTGCGTGAGCAACTTAAACATCGCAATTATCGCATAGAACCGAAAACACGTTTATCTACCACACGAATATTTGTCACAGTCGGAACAGAACTTATGATCCTAAGATCGATAGGCAGGATCGCTACTATGTTTCAAAATCCAATGTGCAAGGTAAGCAAGGAAGATTTATATTTTTTCTCCGTCAATACTTGGAAAGCAGTACCATCATACATTCTAGTATCTCTGGAAATATATTAAAGATCAATTTAGTGAACTTCTCCCGGTTTTTTCGGGAGTAATAAAAAGTAAAAAATGCATACGTTAAAAGCATGTAGATCTGTACAAAGATCGACCTCCCACGCTCGATGGTCGAAGGTTAAGAAACATGGAGCCGTAATGGCGACCGGAAGCGGCGCGGACGCGGGCGCGGGTGCGGGAGCGGGAGCGACCGCGCGGTCGCCGGGAGCTGATACCTCAATTAGCGGACAAACGCGAGAATAGCATGTGAACTACCCGGTACTTACAGGATGATGTGCTCTCCATAAAGACGATAAATATGATCCTGCTTGCCGAGCGAGGGATCCTGGATTCGTTCCAATGTCGGGGCTAACATTTATTTATGTGACAGAGAAATATGCTCTTGAGTCTTGAATGTGTTAATTGTGAATGTCTATACCACCCGCAGTACAGGTATTCCTAGTGCGGGGTCCGAATGTGTGAGCATTTATTCTATTAGGTGATAAATTAGTCAGCTATAGATGAGTTATCAAACTCGTATTTACCACCGCGGGCGCAGGCGCCGTCGCGGTCACTCGATGAACGGGTTACCTGATGACTGACCAATGAGTGTGGGCTTCTGTGCACGATTTGATTTGCTTCTGAAATATTCTTGATAAACAACTAGATACCCTGCTAACTATATGAGACAATGTTTCTGTATATTTCGTACAAAGAATATATACCGTTAATGTATATTCCACAAACATGAGGCATCTTTTTGAATGTCTAGTGCCACAACCGTCAGCCCCTCACACCATATAAGAAATGAATTTCATTCAATCTATCCTCTTACTTATTTTCACTTGTTTTAGATCTCTACGCCCATTACACTGCTTGTAATAGTTGTAAAAAATACGCTCAATATTATATTTTATTTTAAGTTAATTTATCTCTTTTTTTGTTTTAATCATGCAAAACAGGATATCTATCTACTGAAATGACTCTAATCAAAGATAGTATAGACTATAAATCGTGCAAGCGATACAGTAAAACACCGGTATGTGTTAATGAGGTAAACAAATTTTATTTATTGTGAGCTTAAATTTTGGTCTGAGATTTCATAATAAAAAATAAAAAATTCATCAAGTGAAACTTCAAGTTTGTTAATTTAGTTGTGACGATTATTTAATACATAATATATACATAAAGGAATTTTTTTCAATTGGATATCCCGTGTTACGTCTTGTGCTTTTTATGTGCGCAATTTAATTTAATTACTGTTTTGATTGATTAAAGAAACTTCACTACAGAGTAAAATTTCCTTAATCAATCTAAACAGTAATTAAATTAAATTTCTCTTTAAATAAGTTATTTAATTTCTGAATCGCTGATTAAGTTCCAGAGATATTGCTAAGTTATGAAAATTCCCGATATGTATAATGTGAGCTGATATTTCGAGCCAGTTGCATGGAGCGTGGCCACGACTAAACTGATTCCTAATGTTAACGTATTATGTAAATATCTGTGTTATAGTAAAATGTGTACCGTCAACGGTTAGACAAGTTAAAAACCCTTACAGTTCCAAGAGCAGAGCAGTTAAAATTGTACATCACCCTGTGTCAGCGTAAACGAACGACGCACGCCGCGGCGTACCGCTGTGTTCACACGTCGGGTCTATCCTCGGGGAGGTTGCTACTGTACGAACACTCTACATCGACACACCTCACGGCCCTTCTCGTACCTCCACTCCGAATGTAGATTGATGTATCGCTTGTGTATGTCTGTTGCATGTTTCCATTTTATAACTTTATACCCGCGTCCCGTCGCCGCGTCGCCTCCGCTCTCCGTTACCTGCATCTAGGACTTTCAAACTACATCACCTTGCATTTTTAATTTAAAAACTTAACACTTATAAAAAAATTAAAGAATTTTTAACGCAGTTTTTTTTTCTTCCGGGATAACGCACGGTAGGGATTTGTTCAAGCGATGGCGTAGTTTGACGTTTGAAAAGTGTTTGTAAAAAACAATTTTGAATCAATACTCTTTAATTTCTTTCTATATAAAGTGCGTAAGTAGTTTTGTCATTTATATCTCTACGAATCTTGTTATGATTATGATATCTATATGGAATTTAGACAAATCATCTTATCGCTTAGAATATTAACATGTTGAATAAATGTTTAAAATGAATAACGTTTAAAATGTTTAATCTAAGATAAGATATTTAAAAAGTAACATATTTTTCACAACTATTTTCCTCTAGCGATATCCGTAGCCCATCAGCCACCAGCCGCGGCAGCCTGGGCGCTGTACGAGCGAGGGTGTCGCCCCCGCCTTATAAATCAGCCGCGTGATTTAATATTAATGATGTTTTAACCTTAGTGATTTATGTCGCGTGCCCGCCGCTATAGGAGACGGCGAATAATAGAATAAACTTAGGTACTTGGTTATGATGTTAAGGAGTCGGTCTATCGACCGGCTATTAGGTTTGAGTGTACGTGGCATCATGCATGGCACCTTGATGAACAATGGGCAGTGCATGGCGTTTGGTTCCTTCGGTTGGAGGTCACTGGGATATACTATCTTATTTAATTTCGACGGTATTCATATTGGTTACAGGGTTTTTAATCTGCCTAGTAAATTATATAAATACTTGTCGTATGCTTCAGTGTTAAATAAATATTTGCTTACTTGTGTTAAGAAGAAACCGTCGAAATTTACAAACGACATGAACGATCTCAGTCTTATAGAACGATTTTAGAATGAAGTTTCTAATAATCTTAAGGTATGAATTACTAAACATGAAATATAACACGAGTAATTATCGAACAGTGCTCTTCCAATCCGCTACCATCCTCCACAAAAAAATGAAGTAAACAGTTTTTTCGTGTAACGACTGTAACTGTAGAATATTGCGAAGGGAGTAGTTTTGTCACAATGCATTTGGCCACGTCACTCCCGAGTACCGAAGCTGCACTGGTGAAGCCCGCCCCCGCCTGTGACTCGGCCGCTGTCAGCGGCGGCGTGGCCCCAGTTTTGTTTATTGCTAATAAGGCCCCATAAGCCGTGCGCGCTAAATTGCGTTTGCGGGCCATTTTTACCCCGCGTCTTGTAGGAGTTCCGTCAGCTGTTTATTGTGACATTATTGCGCCCTTTTAAATTGTCATTTTTGGGTATTTGTTTTTGAATATTTTGCCACACTTTATTGGGGTTGCCGCTAAAAGAAATAATGTTAAAAGTGGAGTTTTAAAGCATTTAATTTGATCCCGTGTATCATTGTACCATTCATTATTATTTAAAACTGTCACAGCGTGAAACTTATTAAGGTATATGAATGTGATTTCAAATCTGTAGTTGTTTATGGTAAAACTATTTTAAGGTATAAAAGAAGAATAATATATTTAATAAAATAATGAAATTACATAAAGCTCAACAATGTTTAATGGCACATTAAGAGATGAGCAGTACTAATTTAATTTTTATATGCATGGTTTAGACGGCATACGAACACCACAGTCATCCGATGATGAGAGGTCACCACTTTACTAAGTTGATATTCAAACTAGCAACGAGTCAGCAGCTGCTCATTTGTTTTTATACTGTCATTTGACAGAATTAAAAGTCAAAAGTCAGTATACGTACCGTCGAGCACGGTGTGTACACGTGTACATGTGTGTGACCCACTCACCACCAGCACAGCTCGGTGCTCCGGTTTCTATGTACAAACAGTTCGTTGTTTGCACAGTCAGTTCTCACCGCGGCCGCTAAAAGCAATGCGCTGCTCTCGTGTGGAATATTTTGTCTAAATACGGTTACGACATGAGCGCCCGAGTTCTTTGCCACGTGTAACTCCGGCCGTCCTATTCTGGTAGCGGAGATACATTTTGTACTTATTAACTGTATTAACTAATTCATTCGTATAAGGGTAAAGTTGATATGGCAGCTGTACAATATATATAGCTATACACAATACGAGCAGCAAATTAGGGTCGTTGAATGGCCATCTCAGCCCTTATACATCAGTAGTCATTCCAGAATCCGATTATAAATCGCTTTATAGCTTTATTGGTAACTCACGAACCGTAGCCGATTTGTTAGTATCAGGGATATTTAAGGTATTTAGGGGTTTATAGTTAAGTATTATATGTTAATGCTTGACTGCTATCTTGTCTGATGGTAGGTGACGATATACTCCAGGACGGTGAAGCGTGCTATACGATACCCATATTTCACACTATCTGAACCTGTTGCTATGTAAATAGCACAACTGACTTTTGTGATAGATAATTATTAACAATTTATATAATTCCCTGCGACTTATTATTTACAGATGTATACAACACACACACACATATATATATATATATACGGTTACGATATATATGTTGTATACATACTCGTATCAGCATACATATATATATCAGCCGATAAAAACTTCTATTACTATTAGACTATTGCGATCTTGAATTAGTTGAGACAATTTTCTCGTTAATGAACTCGGTCAGAACAACACGTAGGCTCATAATTTTAGATTTTTTTATCATTATCAGACAGATACATAAATTATGTTGTTAAATTGTATCTTAGAAACCCACACGGCTGCGATCTAAGGAAACACCTGATCTTGGGATTTACCAACAAAATTTTTTATTTCACAAGCCTATCTGATAGTAAGTGGTTATCATCTTAATGGTCATCGCTAAGACTAATGACATGCTGCAAGCAGTGCTCGCCAATAACTGAGATTTGAGCTCGATTTTTATTATTTCGTAGAGGTCTCCCCGCGGTCACCAAATTTCAGCTAATGTTTACCGTATCGCGAGTTCACGAGGATTCAATTTGTGGTAAGACAAACAGCAGACGGCGACAGAACCATACGCGGTGAGTGATGACAACCGCACGATAATTGTACTTACGTCGCAGGGGAACACAGAAATTGGACATTACAACGAAAACCTCGAAGGCGTGACACTCGTAGGCTACTTCTATCACATGTAGTGAGTTGTATGTATTTTTTTAGTAATGTCCTTAATAATAATTCCTTTTTTCTTTCTTCTCATTTCCTGGTCGCCAACGCATCAGCGATACGTTTAGTCTTGTTGAAGCCCATGGGCGACGGTGGCCGGTTACCATCAGTTGGCTTGTCGGCTCGTTTATCGGCTATTTACGTTAAAAAAAAAACAATTAATATAATGTTTCGTCTATTCGTCGTGTTGTAGTCGGTTTAAGTGTTCGCCAGGTGACAACGACCAGTGCGGAATGCGCTACGGCGCCGGCAACGTGACGCTCGTGTCAATTGCAGTTGTTCTGAGAAAGGAAAGTTAATTGGGAAACTTTGGTCTGTCACTGATATGGAAGCGAGCGTTCGCGTCCGGCTGGTGTTAAGTGGACACTTTAGACTATAGGCATTATACTAAACCGAGCTGTCGTACGAACAGTAGGTATGTTTGAAGGTTTCGGTATTCCGATACCAAAACTTGACGTAGACTTACTTTGGCCTTGTTTCGATGGGAGTGTTTCGGAACGGAGACAGCTCACGTTCCATCGTGGACCTTAGGAGGAACAATATGCAGGTACCCGATTTTAAGTAGGTGTGTATAACTGTGTCATCAAACTTCTTAGTAGTTCATAGCCTGTGACGTTGTAGACGTCGTATCGTATCGGTTCTGTTATTATCAAGTGATACAACGCAATATTTTACTATATTAAACTGTAGGTATTAATAACTGATTTATTAACGCCCACCTGAGGCGGCCGGGTGACGCTACGATTATCAAACGTTGATAACTAACCGAGATAGGATAAGAAATATTGGTTTATTTTAATGTGCTTTAACTTTGAATTTAAATTATGAATTTTATATTTCGTTTTTCGATTAAAAATTCCTCAACTCAATAGGATTTTCCAAAGTTTCACCCCTAAGAGAATATGAGATGTAAGTTCAACGTTAAGGATGCATATTTTTTCAAATAAATATTTTTTCAAATCAACTTATGATTGAATTTTAGATTATGTTATTACTATGCAATGAAAATATTAAATAATATATAAAATAAATAAATGTAATTTTTAATAATAATAAATAACGTTGATACTTATGTATACATACATACATAGCAGTGTTCATTTACTTTTATGGTTGAAAGGTACAATTTAGTTATCTAGTGATAGCGTTTTATATTAATTACATATTCACATTTCCACACTCGAACACTGCTCGGTCTGGTCTCGTGGGTCTGCCCCTCAAAGTGTTCCATCCATATATCGCTCCCTGCCACGCCGTCTATTTAGTGACAATATTTGTAATTGTAAATGAAATACTCAGAATGGAGACAGTCTTCTTATAATTTTACAAGAATACGAGCAACTACTTGTAAGTTCGACGAAGGGAACGGAACGGGTAAAAACTTAAATCTTAAGTACCCGTCACAGTTAGTGTATTCATCACGAGGCTCAGCCCGGCAATGCTAGAATTTCTCTATAGATGGCACCCATTTGACATGTCTACCACGTGCGCAATTAAAGCATCCTCGTACTCCTCGGTGAATGTTAGATCGAATGAAGTTCTTGTGTATGGCATTTCTATTTAATTTCCTTTTTGATTAAATATTTATAATGCAGTCGAATTGGATGCTATTTGGCACATTGCACGATCGCCGCTTCGTTCTTGGCTGGCGGTGGATCGGTAGTACGGATGTCCATGG
>DWPT01002597.1:0-15908 GCA_018251895.1 Agathymus mariae mariae | reverse complement strand
TGCTTGATGCTGGCAATTGAAAGCGGTTCACGGTTTGACCTCCGCTGACCCTAATTCTCCAAGTTCGCAAGAAATTTGGCAACGAAACTTTATGATATGACACAGATGCTCCAAGTTTTGCAGTAGAAGTTTGGACGGTCGCATTAGGATTGCTCCTCAAAAATGTCATTGTGTTCTACCGTCGTAAATACAAAATGTGGGATCTTTAGATAAAGCCTCTAAGTAAAAGGTTAAGAGATTTGTTTACGAAGCTGAGTACAACTAAAATAGTTGCTGTGGTGCACGGGGGTTATTGTTTGTGAATAGTATACGGTATTAAATTATTAGGTATTAAAGGTCGTTCGCTGTAGTCGTATGTAAATAGTAATTTTCAATAATATTCTGGATGTGACTTTTCGCCCACGTTGTCAGAAGATGCTTTAATATTGGGACCATTATGAGATGATGATAATGATAAAATGATTAAAAATTTGCGCTAGGGTGATTAGTATTCTAGACACACTTTATCAAGACATCACAAAGTAACAAAAAGTAATCTATTGTGGCCAGGATTCGAACCAGAGTTCAGTATGTAATGTTACCAATTTCAGTAGAGGTTCGTCCAAATTGTAAATTGTAAAGTGTTTATTTGGTTCGTATCAAAACACACAATAAAATATATCCAATAGCTCAACCATAGTTATCGTAATAATAGTTCAATGTGCTTTGTAATGTACTTCAGTATCGGGTAAATGGAAGTTCTAAAGTTTATTCAAATTAATTTCTCTAGTTTAATTTGTGCGATAAAGTTTATTAAAGCTTTTCCTATTTATATATATTTTTAGAAAGCTCTGTAAGGGAAAAGTTCAAATAGTACTCGTACGTGAAAATATTGTTGCTTACAGATTTCTCTCAGTTGTTTCATAAATTCTTTGTTTGTCCCATTTTGTACTAGCAAAACTTCTTGGGTGCATTTGTGCTTCGGAGAGTACATTAGTTGTCATTCGTTGTTAATTTTAAATAGAAGTTATTAAGTCATGGTCTTCAGGCGGTATAAGAACTTTTAACACGTCAGTTGGTCATTGAGTGAAATATCCAAAAATTCAGACTGAAGCAGCGTGATGAAGTGTCTTCCAGAATTTGCTAGTTACGAGAAGTGACCTTAATTAAGCCTTAGAAAAGCCATTAATGAGTAGAAGCCATGGATTACATTATTTCCTATATAACTAAGGTTCACTAAGAGTCAAATAGTAACAGGCATTAAACTCTAAATTCAAACAGCACGTTTTCAAGTGGGAAGTAAAAAGGCAAAGAAAGACTCTAAAAGGTTCAGCGCTGCAGCCGCGTAATTGGAACGATCTAATCTAGACCGGATTGCAGTACTAAAGTCGTATTTAACCATTTCTTGTAACCGACCGTATCTTCTAATTAAGTGGAAACGTCCAAGGTGAACATTACCTTATTTCTTTAATCTTGGTGCTTACAAAAATATTATTATATATATTTTACCGAGTTATTCAGTTTTGTAGGCTTATCGATTCAATAGTAATATATATTGGCACTAATGGTATAATGAACTAAACTATGGTCACTAATGACTGATTGAACTATGGCCTGACTAATGGTCTAATCATTTATAAAGATAACCCTCTGAACACATGTTTAAAATATAAACCAAGTATGTATATTCAAAGCCTATTTTCGAAAAGTTTTTGACGTTTCCGGAGTACTTACTTAGCTACAAATTATGTTTCCAGCGCTCATCAGTCACTCACGTTGCGAAATTCGATCGAACGGTTACAATAGAAACAACGAGTCTACAGCCTAACGTAATCTTTCATACAGTTAGCCAACGGAGACCTTTAGTCAAATTCCCGGAATTCTAACAGCGGTTCGGGAACATAGTTGATTGTAAGTGCGGTTCCAAATTATTTACGTCACCCGCACTATCATGATTTATTTGATTATCATAGAAATTTATATCATGTCTCAACACTGTTGAAATTACGTAATTTTTAGGTGATATCTTTTTGTTCTGATATCAATGATAATGGACTTGTGATTGTGATTGTAGTTATATGGTGTGATGAAAATAAAAAGCGGTTTTGATTTCTTCCTCGTTTGATTTTAATTTCTTTCTTTTATTAATAACATGAATGCCATTCCTACAATCCATTTGGAGTCAACCAGTCACAGACAGGCGGGTAACTCAAACAGCACGTTTCCAAACGGGAAGTAAAAAGGCTAAGAACGACAGCAAAAGGTTCAGCGCTGCAGCCGCCTAATTGGAACGATTTAATCTAGACCGGACTGCAGTACTAAAGTCGTATTTAACCGTTTCGTGTAACCGACCGTATCTTCTAATTAAGTGAACACGTCTAGCATAGATATAATCCGATTCTTAAAATCGTGATGTTCAAGAAATTCCGAATAAATATATATATATATATATATTTAAATTTTACTTAGATCACGTTAAAGTCCAAGATAAAGTATTTTCAGCCTGGCAAAAGTTTTTGCCATAGCCTGGCACAGTTTTGCCTATGCACATAGTATAATCAAAACGTAACCTTTACACAGTAATTTTTCACCGGCGCAGAAGAGATTCCAGTGTAATTATTTCCAGGCGTTCCTGTCATTAATCAGTTCGTCTATCCTATACTACTTTTTACATCGTACCTATAAGTTGTGCTTGCACACTTCATTTGAAAATTCCAATTGATAACTGGGATTTCGTTATAAATACTTATTAGGATATCCATAAAATAACATTACAAGTTGCTTCCATATCCATCAGCCTTTGGAGGTCCACTGCTGGACCTCCAAATTAGGCAATACGAAAATGTATCTAAATGATGTATATTTTTTTTTCTGTGTATCATTTTCTCCTTGTGCATTCTCCAGTTTTTTTCTTATGAATACTATATTGTTTAAATGTATGGAGTGGCGGCTATAAGTACAATAATTTCTTAAAATGTTTCGCGCAGACCTCCGCAAAAATTGATGTAATGTCAACTGTATTACCCCAGTAGATCCATCTATCCGATTGAAAATATCGTAAAATAATAAGACTCTCAGAATCTTTCTAATATAATGTAACTGACTTCAAGTCTATGATTCTGAGACAAAAGTAGAGTTCAAATTTAGGTATCCGAATCTTGAACTGGAGACGACGAAAAACTATTATTTCACTGACAACCATGAACACATTTTATCATCAAAACGTACTAACCAATGTTACACCGTTTTGTATTCTAATCAACAAAGCCAATTGAAGTGAGCGTTATTCACAATTCAGAAAACCGGCAAAAAAGAATTATAACAAATCGCAGGGTTCAAAAATCCCCATATTCCGTAACTATATTAGCGAGAACGAATTGGCGTATAGTGTACTGGGGAATATTGAATTACATGGGTTACGTTTAAGCCCTTTTGGATCAGTCAACGAATTTAGTTCCCACATCGCAGTAAAGGGCTTTTGTAAATAAGTTAGTTTACTGTGTTAACATTTTGTTTCTACGCAGATGGCGGTGTGTAGAATTTTTAACTTTAAGCAAGAAACTTTATATATATTTTAAACCTTTATTTCCTTTATTCATGGCTCCCCTTGCTTTCCTTCTTCTTTTGTGAGTTTACATAAAGGGTGCTATGCTTCGATTTCTAACCGACTTTACTAAGGTGGAGATTCTCATTAAATCTTTTATTTTTATATCCTAAGGACTAGCGGAGGACCAGACGGGCAACTGGATGTTAAGGAGTCACCGTCGCCTATGAACATGTGCTACCTGAGAGAAGCTGCGAATGCATTGCCGGCGCTGACAGAGAGTTCTTTTTATGCCTTTCTTGAAGAAGAATCTCATTTTGTTATGAATATTTGTTTTCTTTTTTGCCTTGGTTTCAGTATTCAAAACTCAAGATAGGTAATAAGGGTATTTTAAAACAAGCATTTCCTTCGTTTTTAGCTTTACGACCAGTTCAGTCTGTAGATGTGTCGTTATATTCAGACGGATTACGGGAATTATGTTTCCAATGGACGAAACGTTTAAATGCGTTAGCGTTGGCGATAAATCTCAATATTCCATGGGATATTGAATATGCCCCATATTCAATTTGTGCTTTTAGACGCCAACCCTATTGATGCTCGGTGAAGCAAACTGAATTAACATCTATATGATGGAACTACGTTATACTGTAGCAAAACTATTTATGGTTTACGCCATGTTACATGTATGTGCATTTCCAGAGGGTGTTATTTAAAATTACGTCTTTACGACTTTACGAAATATTTTTTACACTATTAACACTACTTTAACGAACCCGAATTTGTATATTGATTAATAATTAGGGAAACTCAATCAATACATTCAAAAGTAATTATCGTAACCTTAGCAATCGTTGCTCATTTTTCTCAGGCGTTCAATAATTTTCTTTGATATGGTAAAAACAGTAGGAGAACCTGTCGTAGTTTTCGAGATTATCACATTCAGAAGGATGGATAAAGGATTTTTTTTAACTATGTAATCTAAAACCGCCCGGAAAATTTTACCTTTTAAATTTTACTGTAAAGGCATTTTTCAAACAGGTGTCGTGGTTCCGGAAATTTACCTCCGCCTACACAAAAACTCATAAAATTCGCACTCTCTCTTTACAAGATAAGTTTACATTTTTTATTATTAGAATAGAGGTAGACTTGTAAATTATAATAAAAATAAGTTAAAAACTATTATTTGGGTCCTGTTGGAAATAGTATTTTATTTAATATTGAAACCTTGTCATGCAGTCCCGTGTGAACAGAATCTATTAAAATTACAAAGCTTAGTACGTAAACTAGTAATGATTCGTAATTACTCTTAAACATGAGGATAAATAAAGTCTAGTTTCATATTTACTCAATAAACCTAAAATTGATAAAAACTGCTTCAAAATCCGTGTCGTAGTTTTTGATATTATCATGTGTAGACTAACTAGTAATTAGAATAATTAATCAATATAATATATACATAATATATGGCCATAACTATCCGAAATAATATAGCTTTCAAATGTAAAAAAGAATTCAATTTGGTACCGTCGTTCCCAAGACTATCCTTCGCAATTGCACAAAGTCATAAAATTCGCTCTCTATTTTCATAATATTAATTTAGATACAAACTTTAACTTATATTATTCGATTATATTGAATATATATTTGAATCCAGTACATGGATCTGCACCCACAAAATATGAGATAAAAATTAGGACAGAGATTCGTTCACGATTCGGACGGGAGAAAATGTTTTGATGTTCTTATTCATGCTTTTATTAAAGGAGTTCCAAAAAATTAAGTATTTATCAACCGAGAATATATTAATCAATTTCAGAGTATAAAACATTCTCCGTTACTCGTGATGAAACCTGCTATAAAGCTGTCGAACTACGGCGAAACGCCTCTTGAAATAACACGCACTGAAGTATCACGCACTCCAATGTCTGAGTGCCAACTGTTTCAGTCTTGATGGGACTGCAACATTGAATGCATTTTTTATTTGTATATTATAAATTACATACGTTAATTTTAGATGTGCATCTTTGACATCGTAATTATTTATTGATCCCACCAGTAGTGGTAGATACTATATGGTTTACCAATTTGGTTAACTAATTTCTTTCTTATCTTTCCTTCCTCTTAGAATCATCGTTAAAAGTTTGTTAAATGTTTCGGGTGTAATTTCGGTTAGCAATCAATGAGCAGGTCTCCCGCTTCCATCTTCTTTGTAACTCATCGATGATGCTCTGGTTTTACAGACGTGAAGTGGTGACAAATACATTTGCCAACAGGTGGCACATGAGGTATTTATTAATCGGTTATTGAAGTTTAACTGGATGGTACAGAGCCCAACCAGAGATCCAGAGACCTCCAACAGGAGAAGGGGTTCTCTTAGCCTTGGCCACTGCTCATCAGGGTAATTTGGCTTGTTTTCAAGGTTGTATATATCACGTTTGATTATATTCAATCAAAAACTTTGCAATTGAATGATGATCAAAAATCCAACCCATAGAGGAATAGCGTGGTAAACTTATCCTATAGGATTACTCGGCTACGAAGAGATTTATCCCGCAATGTCAATAGTATTTGTAGCCAAATACAAATGC
The DNA here is from genome assembly GCA_018251895.1 of Agathymus mariae mariae. NCBI lineage: Eukaryota > Metazoa > Arthropoda > Insecta > Lepidoptera > Hesperiidae > Agathymus > Agathymus mariae. Next base: position 9,797 of record DWPT01002597.1, on the reverse strand, counting down.
ACTCTAACGGTTTAACTCCCGCTCCATGTGTTATTGTTTCGTGTTCGTACCTAGTGACGTAAATCCCCTTTCGATAACTGGAGATAGGCGGCTTGTGTGTATCCTCTTACGACTTGCTAAGACCCTGGTACTATGCTCGAGAGAGGCGCAAGAATCAACTACTTCTATTTTGGTCTGGTTAGCTTTGCAGCAATTTTTAATATTCTTTCGAGGTAAGTCATTTTAAAATTGTTATTTGAGGTTGATGTAATCTAATAACTTTAAAAGTATTTCAAGGTTGATTTGAGCAGTGCAGTAGCGGTCAGGGTTTGTTAAGATACCATTCTGTGCACTGAATTAAGTTGACTGGTACTCAGCGAAATGCAAATAGTATTTTCAGATGATACTGACGAGCCTGGTCCGTTGGGAGGCAAGGATCAGTTTAAGCAGAAGTTGGGTTGGACTCAAAATTGAATAGAATCTCCTACACACGTTAAACGACTTCTTTCGTAGATTTACGTTTTCCACCAAAACGAAATGCTTAGGCCATATTTTATCACGCTGACCAAATGGGGGTGGACAGAATTTTCAAACATTTATTAATTTTGTGGAGAACTTTCAATAATCACGATTTACTCAAACGTGATATTATAATTACCAATAATCATAACTTTACGGCCTCCTTAATTATGAAACGAGAACAACACCCTGCAGTAGACCCGCAAACGGATTAAAGCTCACTCATAACTTCTCACAACTTCAAAGTTCTCGAGAGATTCGCATTCAAACTACTATGCTACTTCATTCAAAATTGGTTGAAGCAAGAACAGTCTTAATTATTTGTGTAAAGTTACGACTTAGTTCGCGTTTGGAATTTTAATTGTTATTGTCAATAAACAACGAACAAAAAAGGGTTGCTTCGAATTAATATTCCGTTACTAATCCCAACGTTTTTGTAATTGCGAGCACGAAAATGGAATCCATAATTAATTTACCAGTAATACGTTTGATAATATTTTTTTTTTCAATTTGTGAAGTTTAAGTTTCACACGTTGTACAAATGAAATACTGTACTGTACAAGGTATATGTGTAGTACATGAACATACACAAATAAGACATCTGTAACATTAACGTCCGCTCCGACCAGGGTCGAACCTGGGATTCCACGCTTGGTAACCAGGGTCACACTACCAACGTGCCTACAGTGTCATATTCACTATTATTAATTCCATATTAATCATTGAAGAAGAAAGAAAAACACGGAATTATTAGATGAAATAGGATGCAAGTATTCATTTTGTTTTAAGAATTTTAAAAGTTAATTTACTTTAGTGTTCCTTAATGCAAATTTAACATCTACATAATTTTTTAATTTTTTATATTAAAAAACAAAAAAGAAAACAGATTTCATTTGAATCAACCTGATGAATGTTAGATTTTTTCACGAGTTATTAAAATTTAGCTTAAGTTTGTATTAATATTTGTTTAAAATGTTTTAAACTCCTGTCACGTTTGCCACTTTACGTTTAGTACGGTACCATAAGAAATCAAAGAATATAATATAATGTAATGTATATGTATAAGGCGTAAAAATACACGAAGAACACAATTTTTCTATGAATGAGGCGCGTGAATGAGGTACCAAAGAGATGATCAAGGTTTAGCGAAAACCAGTCCTTGTTTAGTTGGGCCCTGCCTCCTCTCATATCCCGCGGACTTTCCCGCGGTGTTGGTATAATGGCGTGGATGGTCATAACAAAGTTATCGTTATGGTCTTTGTTAACGAAAAACCATGCCTTGTGACAGCATGTTGCTTTAAAAAATGTATATTTTTAACTTTTAAATTATGCATTTATTCATGAAAACTTTCATAATCAAGATTATCAGGAATATTAGGCGTACTGCGAGAAGTATTTTTTGGTTTTGGTGGATTTGGTTTCAAGTTAGAAATCGTTTTGGATAAAACTATTTTTCTAATTATATATGTATTATGATCTTCTAAACTTCAGATGAATTTCTTTACAATTCTTAAAAATAGACAGATTGATTTACGAGAAAAGTTTCGGTAAGTGATGTAAACATGATTTTTTTTAAACGCTTGATAAAAATGAATTGCTTGGGATGCGATGATTTTATCAAATTAAATATATGAAATAAAGAATAAATATTGGCGCAAGCACAAAGCTCCACACATTAACAAAAAAGCCAGCATCCTCAATTTCGTTATGGTTGAGAAAATTACGTGTCAGAGAGAATCAATAATTCGATAACGGCACGAACATTGAACTCTGGGAATTTTTTGTGCTGTAATCGTAAGGGGTCTCGTTTACAATATACACGAATGAGACAACATATACAATAAAAACATTTGGAGGTAAAATTTTCCTATACAGGAGCCAATTTTTCGGATAAATTAAAAAAATCGAATAATTTTGCCATCTGAATATGTGCATTAATTTTTTTTTAAGATTTAATTAGGTTTTATTATTGATATGGAGTTTAAAACATGTTTTATTGTCAAATGTCAATATAATATGAAAATATATCGGATTAATAACTAAATAAATGTTACTTAGTTATCTATCTATCTTACTGAAATCTAACGTAATAAAAGAAGACAATTCACAAATACAAATGTACCTAAAGTAAAATCGAAGTATAGTGCAGCGTATATATAGATTTTCAAACTCCACAGATAATTCATCACAGCCATGATATTTGACACTTCCAATAGCCGCTATGTTGTTGTCATACGTAAAAACTTAAAAATAATTTATTTATTTCTCACAGGAGAACAGCTCATTGAATATTTTTTTCAATACTTTCTGTGAATCAGTTTATTTTTCTGTCAATAATGCTAGGTAGTACAAAGGTGCGCCCAAAATAATACATCTCATTTATAAGTTATATTATGGGTCAACGTGTGGGATATTATCAATCTTGCGAAACGGGTCTGTTCTTGTGAATCAGAAATTAAAGTTAGTATGGATGATCTATCATAGGGTAAATAACGTGATTGCTTTTCTGTAGCAATAGCAATAAATAAATATTTTTCGATTCAAATATTTCTAATACTATGGATTCATAAACCTGGAAAAATCTATACTTAAAACAAGAAAATGGGTTTTGAAAAGAAAAAGAAAAAGAAAGTTAGCGTAATGTGTGGGTTTTCAGAAGCGAGAGAATGAGTTACTAAAAAATCAAGTTAATGATAAATATATGGAAATACCATTGACTTTTATATAACATTTTATTTTATTTGATACTAAATAAATTAATATTGTGTGAAGAATTGTTCGTGACCATCGGACAAATAGGCAAGACTTCTCCTAAAACGATTTTACTTTAGCATTAATGTATTCAATGAAAAAACGGAACTCATATAGAAACGCTCGTGTGTCGGTCTGTTCGTAAGTAATACCCGATTTACTTCTAAAGTACTGAAAATAAAAAGGAAATAAATTCGAAACCTATTTGCCGAATCTTTCATTAGATATATCGAATGAAAGAGTTTCTGTGAGGGACTTAAATATAATTTCTAATTTATAACAAAAAAAAAAAACTTGTATAATCAACATAAAGTATTTTTGAATACATTTATGTAACGAGATAATTAATATTATAACCACTAATGTTAGGTTCGACCTCTCGACTTCGAAGTTTTTGTTTTTTGAAGAAATGTTTTTTCATTTAATGTTCAGAATTCTAAATACACGAGAAATAAAATGCATAATGCTTATCGACCTTATATAAATTATTGAATATATATATATACATAACTCCCTCAATCTTCGTTGATAGAATTAGAGCGAGCGTTCAAACGACACTAATCCTTTAAAGGCACAAACATTGAACGCTGCTGGCTTTGCTGGCGTCGTAATGAAATCACACCCGCCTCGCATTGCCTCTGCGAAAACCCGCATGAGTTGGTCCTTTGCCACTCTATTATATATAGATAAGTAAACTTTGACTGCATAAGGTAATATATAATGTAATAATATATAATAAAAAAAAAAATTAATCTTTATTCAGTAGAAACGTTATAATGTCTATAAATACAACGGTTTTAGTGATTTTTAGCGACAGGTAAGGCGATTCACGTGAACAAATTTAATTGCATGAAGTTAATTAAGTGCAGAACGTAAAAGTTATAAAACATTATAAAAATACAAATAATAGTTGACACTGCTCTCACTGGAGATGCAGTTTATGTAAACTTACTTCCTGAAGCGTCGCAAGCAGGGGAGGTTGGCTTAAACTGAAAAATAACATCATAGCGCAGCATGACAGCGCCATAGAAAAAGTTTCATATAATTTTACAACACGAATTAATGCATTTGAGTTAGGCCAAAAATATTTTTTCTGACTTTTAATACTCTTTCTGAATTTCAATGATATTACACATCATTATTCTTTACCATAATTTATATTATTTGTGAAATGTTAATTGCAAATACGAGTATACAAATAAGTCAAAAAATATAATAAAGGTGAAGATTTAAAATTCAAATTCAATCATTTTAATATTTTATCAAAACACCTATACCCTAGCAGTTTTTAATGTTGCTAAACCTTAAGAAAGAAATATATTTTGTGTGTTTATGTGCCGCCCGTACACGGTTCGTTGGGTGATGAAATTAATTTCATTCACTATCATCACCACCTTTACGTGTCACGGTATTGAACAGACCTATGTTGATAAATATTTGTGAATTACAAACATTTGACACTATTCGAGAACTTCATCAAATAACACCTGGTCTATAACTAATGATCTTTAATTTTATTGTATTGTTTGGAATAAACAGTATAATATCACATTGCACACACACAACACATTTACAGCTAAGCCATAACGTCTTATTAGTACCAGTGAGGTTTTAATACACTTTTTCATCGCGTGCCTGAACAAGTAGCTAGAGTATTACTTAAACGTATAAAACTTAATGTTAACTTTCTTTCTTACCTACTTCTTTCGTACTTTCACCTTCTTATTTCTTGACCGATAACGCATCAGTGATACCTTTGATCTTGTTGATGTCCATGGGCGACGGTGACCACTTACAATCAGGCGCCTCGTCTCGTCGTTTGTCGGCTATTACCATAAAAAAAAAGTTTAAGAATAAATCATAAACATTATTATAATTTTTGTGTATATTTACATACATTTAAGTTATCTGTAATTATGTATAGACGTATATGCTAAAACACTAAAAAGGACGCCTTAAGCATAAAAATAGCACCCGCGTTGGTTTACGACTGTGTTTTCCTCGTCCTGCGATTTTGAAATTATATTATAAATTTATTACTTTTTTATTTATGGACGGATTGCAATTAAACGAACTTTAAGTATTAAGTAATTCTTACTGCAGTACTTTAGTGAAAACCATAATTAAATAAGTTAAGCCATTTCTGAGATTAGCGCGAACAAACGCACCGAGAAACAGACAAAAATTCTGACAACTATTGTTTTAGGTTCTATTGCGTTAATTAAGGTCCGTAATAATAGATATTCTCGTATACCTATCATTGATGCACAGATAGCGATCGGTTAGAATTTTATTATATTTACTAAACATCCAGAAAATATAAAACATTTAAAGTGATATCTCTATCTCAATAGATATAATGAAACCGGCGACATCGAAGCGGTTGTAATCCGGTAATGGTACAAACATCGAGCGCTGAAACTTCTTGCGTTTAATGTAACAACGTTGTGTTATCCGGGGACTAACGTGGATTAAATTATTACATTTGGTATTACTGACGTGAGAATATTGGGCGATTGAGAAGTTAATCAAGAGAAGTTAAGTTGGACAGTCGCTAAGGGGTTTTAAATGTGTGAGAAGCTTACCAATCTGACACAGCCTGGAAACTTGTCTCCGAAGAGGGTATTAGGAGGAGATAACCAAAAAACTGGTGAAGTTGATAGTGTTATTGTTAGTGTGTATGATTGTTCGCGTGTTGTTTGATTTTATTGTGTGATTGTGAAGATTGAAAGTCAAGTGATATATACGCGTTAGTGTTACCGGCAGCTTATGATGTGGGGTGTCTTCAAGAGGACACTAATAGACTTTTATAAGTTTGTTAAATATCTTAGACTATGTCACCACTGAACATCAGGTATGATTGTTGTCAAACATTAACCTATTTTAAGTAAAAAAGGAAGAGAAAATTCTAACGCTTATTTTTTATTCGAATCACGTCCTTAGAAACTCATAATCCCTGATATCTTTCTATTACAATTATGTGACTATGTATTGTATCCTGTAGTACTTGTATAAATAACCGATAATATCCGCTCTTGAATACACTGACGTGACACATCCGGTGCATCGTGAAGTTCACGTTGATAATATGTTATTTATAAACATAACATAAGTTACATATTCTACATATATTTATATTTTCATAACAGACGAGGGGCAGAAAACTGTCCATTTTCGTAAATATTGTTTAATTCTTTCTTTTATTAAAAAAATATAGATTTCAGTACTTATTAACATGCCCTGTAATTTTCGAGTATTTTTTAAATACTACATTTGATGAGACTATGTTTTAATTAGCTCTTTGACACACGCGAATTATCATTTTTGCATCGGATTACAAACTCATAACCCTGTTCTATGGTTCATTGAAATTGTCATATAAATTAAGACATTATGACAAGTAGAAGCATAGTGGTTTAAAAGTTGATTTCTTGCACGAGATTATATAAAATAATTTGAAGAAACCTGCATACTTGAGGGTGTTACATAATGTTTTCAATGTGTGTGAAGTTTACCAATCGGCGCTTGGTCACAATGACGGACAGTGGTCTTAATCTGTCTCCTTATGAAAGGAAACCCTAACTCGGTAGTGGAATAATTAAGGCGTAAAAAACAATAAAAATGGAAACTAAGATTATCTGTTCAGTGTAATATCACTCGGGATTTTTTAGTTAGGTAATTGCACGATCTTCATATATATGTTACTTCTGAAGCGTTTAAAAGATAAAACATTCCACGCACCAAATTTTTGGTGCTGCGGTCAACGGGTTATAGACTAACCTTCTTACAAAATAAATCGTTTGTGGTGTCCTGAAAAATGGCACGCTCCACAGCTTCGTTTGTTTTGTGTACAATACTCTTGTTGGGGGAAATCTTTTCAGTGTAACGGGATTGAGGTCTCGCTAATGTGAATAATTTTGTATATCGCAAGATAATTTATAAAGTCGCAATGATGAATGAATACTAACATTATTTCTGAAGCGCTCATATACATTAACTTTGTGTTAATTGTAAAATTGAATAAATCATCGTATTTATTATTGAATTTTCATTTGAAGCTTGTTCTATACATGTTTTCTGTTATTCGGTAAACTGCATTTACATGAATCTGGTCAAGATTTCACACAATTTGAAACATCTCGTTTAACACGGCATTCTATAAGCCGAAGGGGATTTATCTGCGTTATCGGCTCGGACCGCAGTCGGCTCGGTGATCTCTCTTTTGTGATCTGATTTATAGTTTCAGCCTATTTATACCTCATGTGGGCGTGCCCTTTCTTTCATCCCCTCTTGGCCTTTCCGTCTTTAAGTTTGAAGCATGAGCCATTTAGACCAAATTCATTCATTTGTATGTATATAAATTCAAATCTCTTCTATAAGACATAATGCAAATTGCAAAGCAGATGGGCAACTTGGCGCTAAGCGGCTATCGTCTGTTATCGACATGGACAAAACTAGAGAAGTCATTAATAACACTTCATCCCACGAGGATAATAACTCTTTGCATATCTTTTTTACCAAACTTTATTTTGGAGTGTAGTTTATCACTGCTGATTTTGCTTTGAAGGAAGTTCTTAAACACTAAGTAAAAACAGCTATGTGTTATTCATAAGGGGTAGATAGTTTATGGTAACCCGTTGCAAGATATCTCTGGCAACCGAACCTAAAAATAATCTGTCACATTTATATTATTCCGGCAATCAAATCCGGGGCCGCTTATTCGGTAGGTGGAGTCACTAGTAACTGAGGAACCTAAAAGATGATTGATTGATTTTCATCATATCTGAAATCGTTGGTTATATTATGATAATATTTCGTAATTTTTATTTTCTTCGATCCATTATTTGACATGGTATATCTGTTAGTAACGGTATGAAGTTAAAAATAAATTTCCCGGCTGAAGTCAAAGTCACGCAAAGAAATGTCAAATCGAGCCATTGATAAGATTAGATGTTAATGTTGCAATACATGATGAATTTATTCAATTCTCATCGGTGCAGTAGGAATGAAGGAAAGAAAAACCGTTTATTTACACTTCAATAATGGATGTCTATAATAACAATAACATAAAAAGAAAAAAAAAACTGTCACTTTTAATTAATTGAATTATTTTTATTAGAAGAAGTGTTTAGTTATCCGTCACTAGGAAAAGTACCAAAAGAGCTCCTTATAATCGATAGCCCTAAAATATAAGCGATAGTCTTAATATCACGTCACTGATTTTCAGTCCAGTCCTACGGAGTATCTCGGACGGTAGTTGATTTATGTCGGCATCAACAGTTTTATGGAGAATATGTTACGGCTTTATCTTCATTCTTAACGTTACATCAACCCGAGAAACGAATAGGCTAAAATTCGAAGTTACACAAGACAGATCACCTCACCGACCGCGGGCCGAGCCGATAATGTGGGTAAAATATACTCCCTCTACCGCCTTCCTAATATATGCGTGCCCTCACGAAAACACAATTCATTTTATAAGCTTAATGTACAAATGTCCGGTCGACTAAAACCTGGTTTTTTTTCGTTTATTAGACAGATTCATTCTTGATGTTTACATGACTAGAAGTATAATGAGGAGATCGGGGTATAAATGTATAAGACAAAGGATGAGGAGATCAACCATCTTTTCGTCGTATTAGCAGTCACTAAGCTCTTTATCAACATGCTTAATACCAACGATATTTCTGCATGATGGTACGAGCACTCTTTTTGCAATCAATCCTAAAATGTGTTTTTAATTTCTTACTTACATAAGAGGTGGTGACTTACCATCAGATAATCCGTCTGCTCGTTTGTTGGCTAATAACGTATCAAATAGTACAAAACATAATAGTACCAATTTTATTACCATAAAAATTTTTCACACGTTGACATGTTTTATTATAAAGTCTCAAAAGATAATATTTTTTAATAAGACGCATATGTTCATTTCTCTCGAACAAAAAGACAACATGGCATAGTCAGAGCCTTCCAAGAATGGCCTTTTGTTCCGGTATTAAAACTAAATTTACTGCGGACGGGAGTCCGGCGCATAATAGAAATTGCTGGTTCGTTATGATGAAAAACCACTACGTACCACTACGTACCAGTTCGTACGAGTAGTGTAATCATAAAAGAAAATCTTGAATCGAAAATTGGACGAGAGATGGAGGGAGGTTTTTAAATAAACTGTATGTTCGACGACAGTTTTACGGACTTCTTAAAAGTTGACCGACGGAAACCTACGTTAAGATGAGTAGATCACGCGCAGTGAAACTGTGAGTTTCGAGAAGAACATTGAGGTTCTTCTTCTAAGTCAGTTTCTTCATCGCTGAAGCTCGTGTCCGTTCTGATGAGTCTTGGTAGCGGAGCTGTCGAGCTGCTTCTATGCCACCCTGTCTTTTGCCTTCCTGAGAGCCTCGGTGACTGGGATGCCTATGATCTCCTTTACGGTGTCGGACCATTGGGTAGGTGATCGACCTACATATAGACTAGGGATGTTATGGATATGAAATTTCGGATCCGGATAAGGATACGGATATATGAATAATTTTTAACCGGTTTCG
>DWPT01002596.1:0-15909 GCA_018251895.1 Agathymus mariae mariae | reverse complement strand
ATTATCGAGACATCTAATTAACAAAAAAACCTGAAAGGTAAGTTGTATGTAACTTCAATATTACTAATAAAAAAGAATATTATAAAGTAAGTTATAAATTTTTATACAAAATAAATATGATTTGTATGCCGGTAGTTTTACAATAGGTGGCCCTATTGTTAGTTAGCAGAAGCAAAAACTACGTAAATAAATGTATTGACAAAATACCTAAATGATTAAATGATTTTGAATTTGAACTTCAGCACAATGAATTGCCTAATGTCTACCTTAACTAGCCTTATTTAAAATCAATAGTTTAATAATTGCGTACTGAAGTGAATACCCGTGGCGCTTACCTATCTACCCATACATAATTTTTCAACAGTACTTCATAAATTAATTTCACTCCCCATTAGGTAACAAAAGAGCAGTTTACGCTAGGGTCTCAAAGAATACGCACAGTTCTTGAGCCAATAAATTTATGAACATTCCGACAGCGGTAGTAAAACAGTTTGCACTCAAAAAATATGACGGGTAGTACCACACAGGGCGCGTGGTATACCTTACCCTACAACTATACGGTCCATTGGCATTCGATGCGGTCCGCCTTGTTTCCAAACACAGCAACGGGCGAGACCCGACATATTTATTGCAATACGAGATAATTTAACGATGTGAACTCATCCCCCGTACGCGGTAATTCGGTCAAAGTTTAATTCGTTAACAAAGATTACGGTGCTTTCTAATCGCTTGGGCGTGATGTCACAAAGCAATTTCAATTTTATGTTTCACTGGATTGTGAGAAGAATGTTATCGGCTCGTGTTCCTGACGTTTATTTCGCAATAAACTCAATGAAGAAGAATTAAATGGTACATTTAAAAATGTTTTATAGTGAATATTGTAAACAAGATATTTTTATAAATATTTTGTAAAATCGTTACTGAATAACTTATTTTATTGTATAAAAAATATTTTAAACAACAGTTATCTTATTGTAATCTGATTTTCGGCATTGTTCTCTTAATTGAGGATCCTGAATCGTGATTCACCACGTTACCCCAGTGCAGATGGGTAAACAATATTTTAATCAATCAATCACTCAATAACTTTACAATAGGTAATCCTCAAAAATAAAAAGATATGTATTTACAAATCAGGTTGCTTTTAGAAGAAAATGCCTAGATTTAATTCACTATTCAAATCAAATTCCTCGGTACCCACTGGTATTCCTAAATCACTTACATAGATAAATCAATTTCTCTAAACAGTTGGCCATTAGATTATTATCCGCAACAAATTGATTTAATAAGAGGATGGCAAATCGCAAAATTTGCTTACAGTCAACCCCAACCATATCTAATTGTATATGAGCCTGAATTAATCACTTTGAACACACTTGTATAATAAATTTGCGTTTTATTGTTCATAATTTTATTTACAGGATAGGCTGTGACGTTGTCAACCATATAGGTATTTTTGATTCATCATTCATTGAACCATCCACCTGTCACAACTATTTACTATTTACCGCTCAACTCCGTCTCCCTTTGAGAATGAAAAGAATTAAAATATGAGTATGAATAAATGAATGATATCAATAAATGAATATTATTTCATTTCATTTTACTACCATAGTCAACTTTAGATATTTTTAATGACGAAATGTGAAATATGCAGGATTTCGCACAAAGTTTTTTATGTTACTTGATAAACAAGCAGACCCGCTAGCAAAAGTGGTCACCGACTCCTATGGATATTCGTAACAGGGCGGAAGAATTTTTTAGTTATTTCTCCAATACTATAACCAAAACGCTTAAAAGAGTTTCGCGGTATATTATATAAGGAGGTATTATTTTTCTCAAGTGCCGTAGCGAGCCTGGCAGGTAAAGAAACCTACCGCCATACTAGATTACCGTTGTATGTTAACTCGATGGTAAAAAACCCAGCAGCCTACAACAGGAGAACCTCGCGTCGTTGCCTCATCTATGTTCAGCGGAATGCAGCACAACCAAAGGAGACAGACTTCGACTCAAAAATGTGTGAAGCCCCATACAACTGCAATCTGAATTACCAAACCCTATGCAATATAAAACTACAAATGTGATGTTGTCTTCGTCCACGATTCAACGGTTGAATCTTATACCCAAGTACCTTTACTAAATTGTGTAATAAGCTATTTAAATGTAGAAAAAGTTTCTGTGTTTATGTGGGTATATCCATTTATTAATTGTTATTATTTTACTTACGTAACTTAGTTTGTACCTAACAATCACATTTGATGATAAATAAAAACTGAACTATCTATTTAACATCGCCTTATACACACAATATACACATATATATATATGGGCGGATTATAAACGGTCAAAAACAATAGAATATAACAATAATGTACCGAATTAAGTTAAACACTTAGTGAAAAAATATTATCGAAAAAAATGAAAAACATCCTTATAAAACATAAATAACCTCCCTTGCTCAAACTTCATTGGGTCTCCAGTCAAACGGTGTTATATTTCATTGTAACGAACATGACGAAAAGGTGTTATATATATCGTATATCGTAAATATATAATATTACGTAGTTTAACAGAAGCAGATATTTTACCCAAATACGAATTTTCCTGAACATCATCTTTATCGAGGTGATCTTGCTTAAGCGGCTTTGAGATTAGCATATTAACTACCTAATCATTTTTAGGGTTCCGTATGCGCTACAAAAACACGGAAACCTTTCAGATTACTCCTGTGTTTATCTGTCACATTGCCTATACAGCCCTCGCTCATATTTTATATAATACCTAAGTCAAATTATATACCTAATGCGCGCAATAAATTTCCACAGTAAATAAAGAATGTTTGTGAATATATTGTACAAAAACAATATAAAAGCCAATTCGATTCTGTCTTGACCGCTGTTTTATTACATTTGTTTACGACTACTCAAGCGACCTCAGAAAAAACAAATCCGTCTAATTAAAGATGAACATGGCGGCCGGCGGGGAAGTCGGGATACGTTCGGAAGCGATCTTTATCTGGGTCGCCTTGTGGGCAAGGATTTCGTGAGAATAAAAATATTATTTATGCGTCGAGCTACTGGTCGTATAAACGGTGTTAATTAAATTTAGCAGTTAAATTTTTCTTATTGGATCATTATATCATGCGATAACTGTCTATAGATTTCAGAGATCCTCTCATAGTTTGAAGGGTAAAGGTCCACAATTTTTTTTTTAAGATACTTCAGGCGCGATCGGTAATTGGGTAAATTACTTCTGGAATCTAGCTTCCTTGACAGCTTCAGGGTCTGAGGGGCACGTAAGCGCGGCTATCTTTAGATCTCCAATCGTATTTTGTAATTTTAGATTTTAGTTCATTGTCAGATCGCAGCCGTTAAACATTGTCACAGGCCCTGAGGTAATATACTAACTTCCTAGACAAACTGACCACCAACTCGCACTGAAGCCGTGTTGGAGTCTGCTGCAGACCCCAAGCAGTGAAGTCGTATGTCCTGCAGTGGAGTGGCAATGAATAATGAGTAGCTAATCTTTTCCTTATCTTTATAACTAAAACTGATAATCGTCGTAATATTTTAATTTTAAGCACTAAATCCATTTTCGTTACAATTGTCATTATCATATCATTGTGCTTTATCATACCAGTTTTAATCTTAATTACAGAAAATGTATATATGATTTGATTCCCCATAAATTAAACCGCCACACAAGTGTTATTCACTGACAAACATAAGCATTTCGTATTTAGGTACATGCGTCTAGTTATTAAATTAGTATAAATTTACTTTGCAACAGTCCGCAAGCACAATGTATGATGGTATCTACTACTGGTATCTGCTCTCACGAAGGAAAACATGCAATAATTGTTGTAGCGGGAACAGTAGGTAAATATAGAGTTATTGAAACTTACGTTATTAATAACATTTATTAGTTTATAAATAGATCGACTCTATATTGAAATGACGAGGTAATTCATTTGTCAATCGTTGTTTTGTTATTGGGCGACAACGAGCATACGGAATATCGATGCCTCTGGATGTAACACCGAAGGCTTCTTCATCTACATCTAGGCAATGCATAGGGTTGCCGACCAAGAAGGATAGGATGTGAATCACGGTTTTAACTCAGCCTCTGGCATTGCAACCAAAACGCGTCAAAAACGATTCGTGGTTGATTCTGGAAGGAGAGTAGTAAATCCAGGAGTTTAAAGAACAATTATGGAGTACTATTGTTGATTCTACAAAAGAGATACTTACTAGAGTCCAGCAATCTCCAACAGGAGGAAATGACCACATTGCCTACTTCGGTATTCGAAATGTAGATGAAGCCTGAGTGTACCAACAGTACAGATTGTACAGTGGTCTTAAATGGTCGTCACGTTCAATTGCTTGTTTCTTATCACTCCGGTTATTTTACATCTTGAATATTCCGCATTGGATTCATAGCTACTGACGGAGCCAATTAAGCACGTATGTGCTATGATAGCGGGTCGTTGACCTCAAAGATGAAAGAACGCTTACAAATGCATGACACAAAATGCGATTTTGTTTACTATGAAGTTCCAATCAATAATAAATGTTCGTAAGTTAAGCTAAAAAAACTGGGATTTCATAACGCACATTCTAAAGTTTAATCTATACTAATATTATAAAGAGAAATTGCAAATACTGTATGTGTATATGCGGAAAGTAATATTCGGAACCACGGCCTGTATTTGAAAAAATATTTTACTATTTGAAAGGTACATTATTCCGGATGGCCTTAGGCTATATATGAATATATGTATAATAATTAATTTTTAAACCCTACCGAAGTCAAGACGGGCCTTTGTGACTTTGTGTACCTATAAATAATCTCTGGAACTACGACATCTATTTCAAAAAATATTTTACCATTTGAAAGATACATTATTCTTGAAGGACATAAACTATATAAATTATATTATACAGACTATATAAATAAGCTCGAGTAGTGATAATTAATAAAAATAATATTACTACTTTGTTTTATACTACATAGAAATTAGTATGGATTATATCTACGTGATCTTTACTAAGATAGATAATTGTTCAGTACGATCGTAGTGGGATCAGGCCGCTAGTAAATAAATAAATCTATAAGTAACTCCAATGAAAACAAAAGTAAAATAAACGCTCACGCAGATGCCATGGACTTACACAAAAAATCAAACAACACCAATAAGTAACTCAGCCGGAGTTCGAATCGGGGACCTCTCACTCAGCAAGCAGGGTTTGTGAACTACTGGGTAAAAGACTCGTGGAATAAGAATATACATTTAT
This sequence comes from Agathymus mariae mariae, assembly GCA_018251895.1. Lineage (NCBI taxonomy): Eukaryota > Metazoa > Arthropoda > Insecta > Lepidoptera > Hesperiidae > Agathymus > Agathymus mariae. Next base: position 10,615 of record DWPT01002596.1, on the reverse strand, counting down.
TGTTATTTGAACAGGATATTATCTATATACATTGAAGATTTTCTAAGAATATTAATATATTCGATTCTATTCTTAACAATTGTAAGTTTACCTTAAACGTAAGTATCGTGTATATAATAGCGGTAACGTATAAACATTACCAAACCCATAAGGGTTTTGGAATTAAATTTAATGATAAAGATTTATGACATTACTTGATAACTTGTTAAACTTATAACCTGTTAAGATATATGTTTAAATCAGACAAAGCTAGAACTTTGTCGAGCTAGGATAGATCCTATTCAAAAAATTACAGACTAAATTTCCAGCGCACATGTATTTATGTTACATGCAGTATGGGTCGCATGGACAGTGTCATTCGAGCAGCACGTCCGCTACTCCAACATATTTTAACATCCTCATACGTCCTATCGGTAGGCACACATCTGAGGGCTAGTCCAAGTTCCGGGAAGACGCATGAAGTCGTCAGGCGGCGTCCCGTGGCGTCTCGTCCCGCCGGTAGCGCGCGGGCGGTCTTCCCTTAATTAATTTTGGTGCATTTACCTACCTGCACCTGACGCTTGCTGCGTGTCATTTCGTTTCATTATCATCCAGTGTAGCTGAGAGGTTGACATTCGGATTTTTTGACAAAACTGATCCTGGAGACAGCGGCATTAGGAAACGTTGTGATTATTTTAAACAAGTTTTTTTTTTTACCTTGAATTGTTTATAAGACAGTCTTTAAATTTTAAAGATAATTTTCATTAATTGACGTAATAATTTTGCATACAGCACATAAATATATTGTTTAAAAACTGTTTTTAACATTCCTACAAAGTATAATTGGAACAGTACACGAGGAGAAAGGATACTAAAAGCCTCATTTCTAATGAAGAGAAACGCATAATTTCAAAACAAACTTATGTGTATACTAGTGTATGTTTGAGGTATGTTTCCAAATGGTCTCGCAGTCACTAGGTCAAGCTAACAGTGATTTTACTAAATGTCATTAACAGTACGGTAGGTACTTTGTGTGTTCAAACACTGTATGAGATATCTACATAGTTTATATAACAAATTTAAACCAAGAATCTACCGTGGCCTTGGCTTCCCGTCATGAAACCTGATCCGTCAGTACGTTAAAAAATAGTTAGTAACCACACGCACCCGAAACAATTGTTACTCGTTTTTACCAGGCGTTTTAACAAACTTCGATGAACGATTACAATTTACGTGCGCAAAGAGTTCTTAAGTGACTATAATATTTATGAACTACTTCTCACATCAAAGTTATGGCTGCCCACTGTTTCTTACCTGTTCAAACATTGACACAATGGCGAGCTGTCTCCACGCGCCCCTATGAATTCTCCAAACAACCCCTCGAAGATATTTCATCGATTTTATTGTGGCTCCGATGTCAACCTCGTCTCGTCGAACGCTATAAAACAGTCGTTAAACGTTTTTGCACAAATCTTGTTTAACACCGAACTATTCAAACGGGCAATTCAACTTGGACAAATTTAATTTAATATCCAAATTTTAAAGTTTTATGTTTAGAACAAACCCCACCTCCTCAGGTGCAAACGGGCTGTCGGGTGGTAAGTGGCGACCATCAGGGATATTCGTAACACTAAACGCGTTACCGATGTGTTGATGACCGAACCTGACTACTTTTTAAAACGGCTTTCCGACACTGGAAGCAATCCACTTTAAAAACATTTGATGGTTGTCCTTAAGGAACCACCATGCCTAACTACCGTCGAATATAAGCGTTACAGAGCCCGGCGAGCTCTAAGAGGAGAGATCTGGCCGTACAGCCTCATGCATTTTATTGCAGGATACACCACGAGCAGGAAACTAAAAGATTAATGGATCCCTTACATTCCAAACATGTATTAAACGTAAGTTGATAAGTAGAGCTTACACCCACATATAAGCACGCACGCATAAGCACACAAACACACGCATTTCCTCTTTTAGAATGTTCGGTATCGCCGTCTCTTACACATACTCAACTGTATAAGAAACAATCAAGTACCGCAAGCACATATTAATCGCAAACATACATTTATATTTGCCTGACCAAAATTCGTACCTTTGACCAATTTTACAATCAATATCTACCTAATAAACTTCATGACCTGTCTACTAGATGATTTGTAGATTACAATTTTTTTAACATACATTATAATTTACTAGTATTAGTATACTAGTATATACCCGTAGTAGTACTAGTGTTAGTTATTTGAACTATAATTTCAATTGAAAATAAATTCAACTCAACAATAATCATGACCGACGTACTAGAATACACGAGGTTGTATAAAGGCTTCAATCGTATCACTTAACCTATGCTCACCTGGTTTACTCTCCCACAGAGAAAAAACTCTTATAAAGAGATAAATTATTGCATTATGGCTTTTTGAAAGAGTCCACTGCTGCTGAGAAATGACAATATTATTAAAAACTACGCTTCTTTGTCACGCTATCTTTTTGTATTCGATATATTGTCGCCATAATAAATGCTGCCCCTTATGGATTGAGCATTGTGCTCGCTACTTTTGTGGACATTATTAAATATATTTTAAAGAGTTTTATTAATGGTGGGCGTCGTAGAGAGAATGTTTGATTTATTTTTTCGACGCGTGTGCTCGTTGTTTATGTGATGTCCTTCAATCATCTAAATAATCCATTGTTTGATTTAAAAAGTTATATTCAGGTTGTATTGCGCATAATTTTATATGGATAATAACAGTCTTGTGAGTACATTAGGTACATTAATTTACAGAATATGATGTATTTATATCTTGGATATAACTAAAGCAAATAACGACGCTTCATAAGGGTTATTTGAAAAAAAATTGCAATTCCCAAAAGTAACCAAGCGTTTAATAACAATATAATAATAGAAAACCTTTACGCGTACAAAAACGTACTTGTTCTTTATTATACATTTTTACTTAATCTCACAAAGTGTCACACTTCAATATGCACCACAAAATGAGATATAAAAATTGTTGTTTTGAAACATGACGCGCTCACCTCCTTCGCAGTGCAGGGTAGGTTAAAGTGAGATTTATTACACTGATATTCAATTCAACCTTTCAGCATTTTACAATAGTACCGCTTCAAATTTCATGAACAGGTAGGCAAAGACGCGAACATTACTTTTTACAACACGGTGTTTGTACCAGTATTGGACACTTTTGGTGATATTTTTATAACATATTAACACTGTCCACGTTGCTGGATCTGGTAATATAAAACAAAATTTATAATAGAATCTAAGAAATATTTATTATTAAATTATTGGGACTTGGACATTTTACTATAACCCTATACAGAACCTCTATTTATATGTGCAATAATTGACAATTATCAATAATAGTTTCAAATACTACATATCACCAGAATTCATCATATGAATTCTATTACAGAAATTAAATTTCGCGGACTCTGTCTACATTTTATTTTTTGCTGGTCGTTTATACACTGAATACCCAATTTAAGATAAATACACATTAATGTATACAGTTTATAATTCAGTATTGTTAACAAATAAAACTACTGAACATACTTTAAGAGTTTACATACATTTAAATCGATGACTGGCTTGTTGTCGATCACGGGAGCAATTACCTCATGTGGATAAATATTCTCATTCAGTCAGATCTGAACACCTGCGACATGTAACAACCGAATGTTTCATTAATATGCAAATATATTTAAATGTGGGTGTCATCTACCAACAATCTTCCTTTATCCGTTGTAATCACCAAACATTAAACACGCACAGAGTAGATACATTATCGGGTTTTAAAGACTCCTGTATTAATCTGATCAGATATATTCGTATTTGAGTGTAGTATGAAAGAAATCGTTTCGATAACATGGATTATTGTCGTGATTTTCCTGATTATCGCCTCATCGGTTGTTTTTGATGCCATTAATTCTTAATAATAAAAATGTTACGACTTTAATTTGCTAATAAAATAGTTGTCTCTTATCCACTTCATCTCGGTTCATTAAAAGTGTAACAGGGCCGAATTTTTACTTTACATTTCTTTGAAATTTTTATTGTACTCCTAAAAATATCAATATACTGGTAGAAACACATTTTATTGAAATTTTACTCTCTCTGTCCGTGCAGGAAGTAAGTGAAAATACCAAGTAAATGTTAGTGATACTCGGCAGGTGAATAATGCATAATGTAGTAAATTTTTCACCCAACATTTATAATTTTTATTTCTTATATTTGTAAGAGAGTATTAGGCAAAGTTTAGTCTGTTTTCATGCAGTTATTGCAATAAATAAATATGTTTTTACTATATAAAAATAGAAAAACCGATTCTTGAACAAATAAATAAGTGTTTCCGTGCTAGTGCTATTTGTAAACATGAGGCGTAGATTTCAGCCGCAACGCGAGGACGGGTTGCAAGTCTGGAAGATAGTAACTGATGAAACCTCTGCTTGTGTGAATTGAATTTCTTCAGCCCTACGAAACTCTGATTGCCACGGGTTGCATTGGATACTAGCCATTAAATAACGGCGAACCAATATAAATTTAGACATTGGAAAATAAATTTGAATTATTAATAGTTTCGATTGCAGCTCCAGTCTCCCGTGCAGGAGACCCACGTTGGAACCACTAGGTCTCCACTGCTATTCTTATGGTTCGGGATCAGAATACGAGCTACTCTAACTCCTGCCTGCCGTAAGAGGTGACTTAAAGGGGAATTCCGGGGTTGCGGGCCGTAAGAATGGGAGCTCGAACCGTCCGCCTAGTAACCCCGGAAAGACGACGGTATGTGTGGCCACGTACCGTCTTTAAGATGGGATAGTGCGGAATGGCACATTTTGTTTCTCCTGGGCATAGCTTGACAGAGGCACTGCTTTCAGAGGACTCCGGGGACCCCGGAGTAGTCAACGTAGCGCCGGAAGGCCACCGAGGGGAGTTTAAGCGCGATAAAAATCCCACATAACCCGACTTTGCTCCCCTTTTGAAGGTTTACTCATTGCGAAAAAAAAGATCTCTTATTTTTTATTATTACTTTTCAGTATTTACTGCCTCATTATTATTTTGCTACTTCAAGCAGGATCCCAAAACAAGCTTCTTAAGTTTTGACCCAACTTATGACCGATACAAATACAAGCCCCAGTCAGCTTATGATCAAACCTACTAGTAGGCCGTAACCCTTGGACCCTTCGTATTCGAGAAGGCCTGGATCGTATTCCATCACGCTTCACTAATCCCACGGCCGGGACCCCAATAAGAACATCCACGTTGTTTCCATAGCATTCACAATCACACACAGTTACTCATACCATATTTATATTCTATCTTAAAAGTCAATTTTAATAAAGATCGTAGCAATATCTACGCTTTGTACTGTTAGTATTTGGCTGAACGCTAAAGTTGATAAATTATAAAATGATACCACGTGGCGCTTTACAAATGAACCGTACGTGCTTTGCCACTGCGGGCCTGGTTCGCTCCAGCTCAGATATTGTCAAACTCGCTAATACTTGTAAATCCAGTTGCTACATACATATATATTTATTATAATATAGATATAAATAGATTATAAGTAAACTGTAGATCATCATGACCACGTTTTTGTCCCTGTTTAGCTCGCGATGTTTTAGCGCTGTTTGCTCAACGCAGATATAGACTTATGGGTACCAATAATTCATTTTTGTGTTTTAATAAGCAAAGACAAACAGTTATTTGTACATTAAAAAATAATTAGCTTCGTAGATCTTTTCTATCTTTTTCTCTATGTATCGCTTCCAAAGAGAGGAAAGATCATATAGAAAAGAGACGAACTGTTTAACGTATACTATAGGTTATAAACACTGGCTTTAAACGTTCATTTGGTACTTTATTACGTAAATAAATTGAAATAGTTTTGATACCAGTGACCTAGACAAGCACTATAAATGTTATAACGATGTGGGTCTAGTAGCAACCGATTATAATCAATTTATGATGCTGTTCAAATAAGGTTTTCTTGTGTTCACTGAATTTTAAATGGTTTAGACTTTGTTAATATATAAGACTATTATGCTTATTAATGTAATATATCGTAAGGCGCTCCATGCCACTTCAAATTCAAAACGATCTCCTCATCATCATCTAGATGAAAAGTTCAAAGCTTGTCGTGTTAACGTGCGCAGGAAGTTTTAACCACGTTGTGCTAGTTTGCCACTACCACACCACTACCACAACCACACTACTACACACTACTGCATGCTACATACTACATACTACGCTACACTACCACTACCACTACCACTACTACACTACCACAAAGCAATAACAATTTAAAAACACAGTGAAAATGACGTACAATAAACCTCCATTTCAAACAATTCAAAATTAATTTTGCCTCTTATTAGGTGTCTTCCCGATAATATCTAATAATAATATATATTTCCTATATACTATATACAATGAAGAAGATGAAACCTAAACAGTGCGTTGTCTATGTTTAATTTAAGATATATTTAGCGATCTACTGATCAATTGTTTTAAAAAACACAATAGCTATTTCAATGATATATTTATTTAGTTCTAACATAGTGATATTTTCCTCATTTTTTTGCTAAGAATCTTTTATTTCGGAAAATAATTGGCGAAACATTTCACCTATTTTCGAAAGATAAATATTAAAAAAAAGTCTGAATACTTAAATTTCTTCTCTTAACTCGCAATTAAGATTCTTTTGCGTGATACCGAAAAGATCGACGAAGTAGACAGGTCCCGGTACTGGCTCACAAAATAATACATAGGAGCAGATGGGCCGCCTGATTGTTAGTGGTTTCTACCGCCCACCGTATAACCTAAGCCGAGGCAACAGCGGCCTAGATGGAAGACAGGAACGGACCTTTGACCGACTTTTCTATACTGCAATGACACATACAGAAAATATATCGCTGGTGATTCTCGAAGGTGGGTGGAAAATTTCATTAATTTACACCACCCAGTGGTCATCCGTTCATAACGTGACAACGCTTGAAATTATGATTGACACCAAAACATCAAAATATTAACGTTTTACAATTACGTTTATTGTTTATGCGTGCCTAAATATTATTCAATAAGTTTTACCTACCCACCTACCTGCTAATCGGAATACTATTTTAAAATAACACTCTTCAAAAATGTGTAACGTAGATAACCGTAAATATAACAGTGCTATATAGTATAAGAAACACTTGAATAATTAAAATTATCATTAGTGTAAAATTAAACACGTCCAATTTAAGTTAATGAAACAACTCAAGGTGCAACCCAATTCAAGGTAATTTAAAACGAGTTACCGATACGAACCATTGTTTTAAGGAAATAATTTGTATACACGTCATGTTTACACGCGGGCTAGTATCCACGGTGGTCTGACCACCGGGCGTCAGCGCGTGCCTCAGTTTACCACTTACGGCCACTCGACACACTTCCGGGACAACAGCGCCCTCTACACGAGGAGTGGATCCCCGATGCGCATGCGCCACAGCTGCGCCTCGCACGCGCACTTAATGACGCGAATGACATTGTTTCACCTAAGTGTTTGCGCGACGGTGGTCTGGAATTAACATATTGATTGCCACTTGATGATTTCCCCATAGTTTTTTCTCGAGTACTACGCAAACGTCGAGAACCAACTCGGTTGGGCGACGGATTGACGTGGTTAATCTCGCTAGTCAATCTCAGCGTAGAGGTCCGTACTTTTTGAAGCCGCAGCTTCCCACCTGAGTTATTAAAGACTCGAGTACATAATGTCACGGCTTATCACACTCCGCCGATGAAGGAAAGCTCGTAAAACCCATTATTTTTCAGTAATATCCTGCTTCCACGTGTGAAATGCGGAAGACAGCGTCGATCCACCCCCTTGAGTTATCATTAATTCTTGTTATCATAAGATCAATACTTGAAAGGGTAATAAATAACTGATCCCAAAATGTATCTATAGTTAAAAGGTTTTGCTCGTGAAAAATTTAAAACTGAGTAAATATAACAAGAATAATTTAAATCAGCCGAATCACTGGAACACTTTAAAACGAGAACTTTGCTTCAACAAGATAAAATGGTTAAAATTCTCCTGACTTTAAGGTAAATAAAGTTTTATGTAGGTATTAGCAGTGCTAAATGAAGCGGTAATTAAACTAGACGATCTCCAAGGGCTCAATATAAACAACGGACAAAATTCAAGGAAACCACGAAAATAATTATCCCTATTCATTTTAGTCGGAGAGCGTCTTTATAAACTGGAGTAAGTAAAAATGAACGCGATAGCTCTTTGTAAACAGAGGGATCACTGTTTGATGTCGGGACAAAGAGTGGCGCGAGGGAGGAATAGGACCACAGATTATATCAGCTCGAACTACCGCAGACAGATAACCAAACGTGCGTAGCGCACACTGAATTTTCATACACTATTTATTGTTTATGGTTAATAAGCGATATCGAGTTTTGATGTGTTTAATATCGCTTATTCTTATTATAATATATCTTCAGAAAACCTTTTAAAACCGCTTTATGTTTACTAGTAGAACCAACAAATAAATAAATAAATAAAAAAACAAATAAACAACCCAAAACATTTATTATTCATATTTATCAGGCGTAAAATAATTACTATTTTCATCCCACTTCATTGTTTTTCTTAGTTTAAGTTAAAATCATATTTATTTATTTACAATAGCCACAAAAAAGCAGTCAGAAATTTTATTGGCTACCCGCGTAACAGAACTTGAACAGCAACTTTTATTTCTTCGTTATGTTAGTTTCCTTGTAAGAACAGATTTGTTTCCCGACATGAGAAGTATTGTGATTGTGATTCATAATAAAAGTTACAAATATGTTAATTATCATGTGAATTTGTTCAGTGATTTTCACCTGATATGTGCATAGATAGATAGACAAACAAAAATTCCCAAAAAGAAAAGACGGCCCTTCATAGTTATAGTATTAGTTGAAATCGTTGTGCGTCTGATACTCGGAATTATCGCTAGACAATATATTGAATTACATTGAATTAAATTGAATAATTTATAACACGGCTGGTAGTGAACCTGGACTCCAAGCGATCAGTTCTGAGATCGATTTCTGGTGTGAAAATTATGTACAGATAAATATTGTTCTTGGTTGTGTGGATGTTGTCCGTAGTACGATAACATTTTTAACGAAGCCTTGTGTTTTGGCAGTGATTAGAAACAGTTAACATTGATAGAAGAGCCATCGCTCCGTATAAGTAGACAGACTTACAAACTATAACTATCACTGTGATTTAATATTTTGTATCTGCTGACACCCAAGTTAATAATAATAATAATAAACGCTTACACACTCACACCCCCGCTATAGGATACCCTGTGTTGCGGGTGGCATGGACATACACAAATAAACAACACAAACAAATTTATCTGTCACATAAATGTCTGCTCCGGCCGGGAATCGAACTCGGGACCCCACGCTCGTCAAGCAGGGTCACTACCGACTGGGCTATGGTAAGTAATGGCAATACTATTTTGTGTTGTTACCACTTCCACAACAACTAATTAATTGATTTCGCATAGGTACGTTCAACGAGCATTCCGAATGTTTACCGTGTCCATGTGCGACATATTAATATCTCCACGAACAATCGATCTCTACGCACACCCACGATCCTTCAATTTCCTCTTAAATAATTAAACTTCCTCCTACCTCAGTACCTAAGTCATTACTATAAAGCGCACTAGAGTAAATCGCGTGATTGAATACTTCTTACTATTATTTGAATTGTTTATGCCATCAATCAATCATACGGGCTAAATATATAAATACCGTGGCTCACGAAAACCATACTCACAAAGGTCATGTGAAACCATTTGTAACTGGCTTTCCGACGCTACATTCGAAACACATAAAAAACAAAGATAAAACAGGCATTAGAGAAAATAGAAAGGCAAAGACAATCATGGTCTCGAATGTCAATAACCACTGCAGTCCATATAAATTAAATTTGAAATAAATTTTATTAAATCCAATATTTACTATTCCCTATTTATAATCACCGTTTGTAATAAATCGTATTCGCTAAGTTATTTATATTGCACATTCTTGAGTCATGGAATGTCACATCTGTCAGTTTCGCTAGCAACCAAAACAATTTTTTTTTTTGAAACAGCTTTCTCCAATTACACCGTACAATGGTATAAAAATGAGTCACCCCGTTGTTATTTTAAATAAACGTCAGATCATGCATCTAATTATACAATAAATTTAAGATGAATCTTTATCACACAATTATAATAATTTCTATAATTAGCTTCAATAATTATGGTACTGTTGGGATTGGAAACTTCTCTCAAGATGCAGCATTTCCTTTCTGTCAAGCAATAATAAATACGTGTATACTATAATAAGACAAAGAATCATATTCACTTACAAATGCCAAAATTAATAAAATAAATACCTATCTATACCTACGGTAGCGTATCTTTATGATAATAACCGACAAACGAGCACACGAGCCACCTGATGGTAAGTGGTCATCGTCGCCTATGGACATCAGCATGACCAAAGGTATCACTGATGCGTTGTCGGCCAGGAAATGAGAAGAAGGTAAAAAAGAAGGTACTGGCTCTCAAACCC